>JAECUM010086075.1:0-11992 GCA_016617855.1 Megalonaias nervosa | reverse complement strand
AGAGAGAGAGAGAGAGAGAGAGAGAGAGAGAGAGAGAGAGAGAGAGAGAGAGAGAGAGAGAGTTACTTAAGGCTCATCTGCAACCTATTTCCGCATTATGAACCATTGAACAGAATAATGGGAGACTGTGTCGGTCCCTCACCTGAGACCAAGTCGGCCAGTTCATACTTGTTGACCATAATGTGTTCCGCTACATGCTTTCCAAAGGCAATTCCTTTACAGAACATTAAGACTAAAACCATTGTAATAGCTTCTAATTGGAGTTTGACATATGTGACAGGATCTGCAGTAATTGATAACATCACTTTAAGTGTTTGGATAAATAAAAATGATTCATGATCTTATGATAAGACTTATTGACCCATAAATGACCAGGCAGGGAAGTTTTATTGACTAGACTAAACATTTCTCGTCTATACAACTTGGGAAAATTAATTTGATCACTGATCACTCATCACCAACTGGTGGTATCCATTTCCTCATAAGGACCCCATTTTTAACAAATTAAAAACAGATATTTGTGTGGCTTTAGTTTCTCTCTGAAACAATCATAAACTCTAAGATTTTATTCCTGATCGACAAACAGTGATGTCTTTTATCACTTTGAGCAGAATTGAGACAGTGAGTAGCAAAGAGAGGATCACCTGATAAGAAAAGCAAAATACCTGATAAGAAAAGAGTCTGAGAAGCTCCTTTGTTATTTAATATTTTAATATGGATTGGCTTGGACGAACCACAGATAAGTGATATAGAACCTTTTGACATGAATGGATAATAATTCTCCATAATAAAATCATACTTGGGTTTGTTTGACCCAACAAATGTACAGTTTCCAATACATAACCGTGGCCTTAGCCTTTTAGAAATAAGAACATTTGGAATTGCGCTATTATTTTTCTGATGCTTTTAAAAAAATATATCACTCTGAAAGAACTTATTCTATTTTCTTCCAATAAGTGCACGTAGGAAGATATGAGGATTTATAATCGTTCTTATCAGAAGTTTGATTCCTAAAAGTTTTGCTAGGCTGAGATTTGAAAGTATTCGTATGAGACTGAAATGTTCTTTTTAACCAAACCCCTGCTGAGAGGAAAATGTATTAACAAATGAAATTTTGTGAGTCAAGCAGTAATCTTCAGCTGTATGAGCAGCTCAAGATAGGTATTGACATCACTGTGGATGCAATTCCTGAGCTCTTAAACTAATATAAGTTGTCTAAGGTTTTTATAATCTTTATCTACCTATCACCACCTATCAAACAGTTGGTATTTTTCCCTTGCAAATTCGACATAGGCTAGCCCAGTTTCATTTTTACAATTCCTAAAACTCTGTCGATATGTCTCACGTGCTAACGCATATCCCTTCAAGATACATTTTTTTTAGCTACATCATACTGTGTGAACATTTTGTTCTACTGTCAGTGAAATATAGACCGTACGAGCGTTGTCAGTACGTGCAAACGGTAATAGCAAAGTTCAGTTATCTCTTGGCCATTGTAAATTTTCAGCAATTGTTTTCAAAATGCGGAAAATAGTGATCTACTTCATTTGCTTTAAAAATTGGTACTAACCTACTATTTTTGGTAATATCAATACCTAAACTTGGCGTTGGTGCTTTCTGCTTGTCACTTCTAATACTTTAATTTCAGTTCCATTTCCATTTCTTAGTTTTGCATTTTGCTATGCCATTTGCATTTCTTTTTCGTCCTTCAACGTTTGCATTTTCATTGACATTTCTATTCCATCTTTCTGCATTTGCATCTGCCTCTCTCTTTGTCTCTCTCTCATTCCACTTTCTGATTTTATATTTCCATTTTTTTCTGAAGCTGAAGTTTTCTTAATTCTATTTCCATCTGCTTTTTTTAAAAAAAATTGTCGGAAATAAAATAGTGTGTGGATAAAACCAACATGTTTTGCTAAACTAAACAAATAATTTGATTCTCTAAGTTATGAAATGAAACTTCAAGAGGAACTTAAAGTATTATGAATTAAATCCAAAGTAGTCCTAAAATTTCTACGAAAGTCAAGAAGGACCGAGTGTTCCGAATGAATTCCGGGTCCTCAAATGTGCTGATCTGCCAACAGTCTTGGTGTATGACAATGACATTATGTATACTTAATGTTTATGCAGTCTACCTGAACTAAAATGTGCCCTAGTTTTGTTTCCGCGTACAGCGTTGCCCAATAGTGGTTTATGTATTAATATTTCAGAACTACTATACCGGCTAATGTTCGTTGTCGCGCTTCGATGTTTCAAAATGTACATTAACTGTTGAATGAAAATATAACAGCACCACACACCTTAAAACTAAAATGATGTTAGTTTGTGAAAAACAAATATGGCCGAGAAGCTCATTCAATGTTAAATTCGCATAGTGTCGTGTACAACTGGTCTCTAGCATTTAACTTAAATTTATTAAAAAATGTATTGGTCCTGATGCACGTCAAAACTTTGTTCTTTCTTTTCTAACAAATCAGAACAATTACATTTGTTCCAAGCTATAGCCCATCAATCTGTCTTTGTCTCTCATGTTACAACCCCGAACCCCCTCCTTAGCGTAATAAGCAAATAGAGTTGAATCTTAAATGACATAAATAATGGCAGTTCATAGCGGTGTCGTGCATCGACTTTCCAAAATAAACACCCATGAATGAAAATATTTATTGTTTTCACAGAACTATTGCTTTAAAACTGAGAAAATGTAAGTGATACATTTTAGATGCGCCCAATTCGTGTACACGTTATTCAAGGCTACTCTTCTCTCTCTCTCTCCCTCTCTCTCTCTCTCTCTCTCTCTCTCTCTCTCTCTCTCTCTCTCTCTGGCTATTCATACCATAAACCAGGTGATTTGTTTGAAAAATATTACTTTGTCACCTTTTTCGTGAATGTGCCTTTATATACCAGCCGAAGAGTGACATTTTTACTATGAAGTACGCTTGTTAATAATGGTCAGTCGGGATGGTATTGAGCTTCAATGTAATATTTTAACCGATATTTCAAAAAATCCGTAACCTCTGAATTAAACTGTTTTTTGTTGTTTGTGGGACAAATTTTTTGGCTTGCGGTATGAACTAAGAAACGCAATGTAGTTCAGCTGCAATATTTTTGCATACAATTGGTTTCTAGCGGTATATAAAACAAACCATGTACAATTTGTATTATCACCATTATCCATTCAACGCAGCACAAATCTTTTATATGTTTACGAAAGCTGTATCGCACTACAGGCCTTCTTTTCTTTTCTTTTTTTAAAACTGCATCTATCTTTGAGTTTGTTTTAAGGTGACGAAATATGTTTTGTCGGGGGAAGGGTGTCTTTGATATAGAAACAGCTCATTTTCTACTACGACTGTGTATTTTCATTGTTGTAATGATTCAAAATCACACATAATTTTTCCAGGATGTATTTTTAGAATATACTTTTTAATAAAAAAAATTCATTATATAATAAATATTGTTTTAATATCTTAAATAAATATTTACAAAACATATATTGACAGGACAACCCCCATGTGAACCCCTAGATTGCCAAACGTTCAACAGAAATCTGCACACCCTCCCCCATATCAACCCCGGGGAGTGCAAAAGTGCACCCACCACGTGGTGACATGGTGTGCTTTTCTCTGTTGAAGTTCTAGCAAATCTGGGGCGGAACCTCAAACAAGATCGGACTGTATTATATTTAAGCTGACCAATACTTGGAAATCCAAAAGTAGCTCACACAGTGGGCTTGGCGTATTCACTGTTGTATTTTTTTTATCTCAATTATTATTTCTGACAAAATCTGAAAAGAAGCAAGAAACCTGACAAAATCATAAAACAAAAATGTTTCTTTAAAAAAAACCCAAAATAATATTATTTATCAGTAAATAAAAATAAACATGATTTATAAACAAAATACAAGGGAGATAACCTATCAGAGAAAGATTTACTTGACAGAGTTATCTCCCTTCAGCATACAAGGGAGACAACACTATCAGAGTAACAGAGTTATCTCCCTTTCCACTACTACTGTTTAGATAACTTCCTCACCTATTATCAATGTATCGACGGTAGATATCAGAAATAATTCAACATCATGCTTATACAAGTAAAATTTAATTTTTCCGCTTACTTTTCGATGACACTCAAATAGCTCTTTCATTGCTATCCTACTGAGAATATACTTACCACCTTTTGCAGTAACCTTCGTTCGATTTAGGTCAATATTTATTTTTGTGTATTTTTCTTGACTGATCGGATCATGAAGATTATAGTATTTCAGCATAAACTCATCTCAACTTTTCAAGAGAATCAAAATATTTGCTGTTATCTGATTTGATAAGCGAGAGTTTTATTCTCTCAAATTTACTAAAACAAATACCTGAAATTTCATCGTTAATATCAACTGATAATTACTGGCCATTAACCATTAATTTTTTAATTTTGTTTCTAACTCCATCAACTAATGTTAAATTTTCGAACATTATTTCTAAGGTTTAGACAAAATTAATTAAAGATGATATCGTCACCGATAGCGTAGTGTCCAATAGCTAACGTATTAATCCAGTCCTTGCAATATCTCTTATTGTGAAAATTACTTAGTCCACGTTTTATAATTGTATCTGTTTCAAGTTTGTGATGATTTGTGCTGATAACATTTGTTTTAATAAAATTAGTGAAGTTGGTATGTAGTGCTGCTTTAAAATCATCAAATTTCATACGTTTTTTCACATATCCGCGAGGAGTGCCTTTTGCTTTTTTTTGTTAGCTTATTATCGTCTAAAATTACAGCGTACATTTTACATCTTAGTCCAACAAATTCCCTAACTGGCGCAAACATAAATGCATCTTTCGTCTTGCCGATGACTTTTTTATTTGCATCATCATGAAAGCCACTACTTTTTGGATAATCTGATAAATCGGAATAAATTTTTATTGTCATAAATGTCCCGATAGACATCATCACATTTTATATTATAAACAAGTGAATCTGTATCAGTAAATAGCAACTCTGAATCTGGCCACTGCTTTTTAGCAAAGTTATAATGAAAGTCGTACATTAGGCATTTTGATATATCAAGCACAGCTGCACCAACATAAATCGGTTTATTTAACTTTAAATTTGTCTTTCGTCGCTGTATTGCAACAAGATTTTCATTTAATATATTTATACTGACAAAACCGTCATTGTTAACTAATTTATTTCTGCGATTTATATCATTAACAATCTAAATATTGACTCGCTTTCTGATTTTTTCCATTGTTTTACCGAACACGGAATTGTTCGTCAACTTGAAAAAGTTTTTCTCAAAGTCAGTCTTAGCAATAGCACGACGTTTGGTATTTAAATCAATATAATCTGTCATCCACCGTGACTGATTAAATTTTAACACGCGATGAACTTTTCTCAGAATTAGTCCAGCATCTACGGCTTGTTTTAAATTTTTTGTAATGTATCACATAATTTCTTTAACAAATTTGGAACTAGCTTATTAACAATGGAATTTTTTGTTATTGTCATTGCCTGTTGTTCAGGCGACAATAAACTGTAATCGATTATCATCGACTCTGCACAAAATGGATAGTCGTTATGTAGATCATGTAACGAACTAGGAAGCAGCAGAGAGGGTGAACAGACCATGTTGCTTGAGACATTATTTATGAAAAAATAAGCCTTGCTACGAAAAGGAAATCTTAAGGTCAGCGACGTTAAACCACAACCTGTAACCCTGACCGTGAGATTTCTTAGGGTTAGATTATCTCGTTACTTTATCTCTGACTCGCTGGTATTTTTTATGGTGTGTTTATTTTACGTGTTGGTCACTCAACGTTGGTCGTTCACCCCCTCTGCTGCTGTAAATTAAACAGCCATTATAAATATTATCAATAATGATTGGAGAACCACACTCAGCTAGATTAGCTCGAGAGCGACTAGAGGCAATCAAAAAATATTTACCCGTCCGTGATTTAGTTAAACAACAACTACAAGCTCGTCAGGAGTCTCAGGTGGAATTTGCAGAAGGTGCAGAACAATTATTTAAACCGATTGTCGAACCAACAAAGAAAATTGTTACAGCAACTGAGGCAACACAAAGAACTCTTGAAACATTACCTGTTGATATTGCTGGCCGTATTCAAGCAGCTCAACCACAACCACAACCACAACCACAACCAAAACCAAGAACTAAGATAATAGATAAATTTACACCTGAAGGTATTGCTGCTATCAGGGATCCAAAAAAATTAATTGATATTGCCGCGTTTGGATATTATGAAAGACAAAAATATGTAAAACCAGAACATGTTAAATCTCTAAGCTCTGCCAATTGGATTAGGGATGTATATCGCATCTATAATGATATTCCAGAAATTAGACACGATGAAGATATTAGAAATTTTAATAGATTTGATGAGACCGTACATAAATATATAGAAGAAAGAGCTAAACAAGTTAAACGACTATCACCATCACCACAACGATTACCACAACAGTTATCATCATCACCACAACGATCACCACAACAATTACAATTTGAATCACCACGATCACCACAATTACAACTAATGGAACAAATAAAACAAAAAAAAAACTAGAACAAGATAAACATTTAGAAGAATTAATGAAACAATTGCAATCACCACGACGACCAGTTAGAACAACAGAGGAAGAATATCAAGATCCTGGCGCAACTGGAAGTGGTTTAGGAAGTTGCTTTATTACTTGTCCCAATAACGTCCTTGCTGATGTTGATCGACTAGAAATTCTCATGGGAGGAAAACGAGCTGGCAATAATTCCCCAGAAATTATTTATGAAGCAGCTGATATTTGTAAACGATTATTTACAGGTGGTGTTATGGATATTAATGTGTATCGGTCCCTCATTAATGAAATCGCCGATGAGTATCATAGTGACTGAGTATGTAATTAGATGCAACTAGTGATAAAATCACTTAATGATATTATGATCGTACACAATACTCATAGACCAACCATGGTCAGGGCAATAAATTCACGATTACCAGTATACAAAACGACCTACGGAGATGGACTAGGTGATGTTGTTCAAGGTCTATTTAGAGGGATAGCCCCAAAAGCAATACCGCTTGCAAAGCAACTAGGAATGAAAGCTATTGACGTTGTTCGTGAAAAAGCTATTGGCGCTGTTGGTGATGTTGCTAGCAAAGCATTTTCAGCGATCAAGGATAGACTAGCGCGATTAATACGCAGACTGCCAGCGGTCCGACCTCAACTAGTGAAACTGGCCAGCACTGAAGTGATGCCCGCAAATGTCAGTAAAATAATATATCAAGCTGCTAATCAGAAACTAGCGGAGTTGGCTACCAACACTTATGTTGGGTTAGAAAAAGAAAAAAATATAACCGCTAGTCTGGTAGCAGGAAGCGGTCTTCGTGTTAGACGAAGACGATAATAATAAATATGTTCAAGCGTATATCTGATCCCGCGTTTGACATGGATGCACCAGTTTTAAAAGATGAATCTGTGCGCGATTATCAATATTATTCTTATGACGCACGAAGAGATCCAAATCAGCGTGGACGAATTGAACTACAGGTTCAGGATACAAGCAGATATTTCTTACCCGCTGAGTCATTTATTGAGGTTGAAGGTGAAATTTTAGATAATACTCTTCCACCGCCAAGAGCATACGCAGCTGATTTTAGTGTTGGTTTTGTTAATAATGGCATCATGGCGTTATTTAAAAGTGCAGCATATATCATTGATTCACGAGAGATTGAGATCTGTCATGAATACGTCGACGTTGCCACGACGATACTTGGTCTTGCGCGATATAGTGATGATTACTCAAGATCAGCTGGTCCATCAATGATGTTTGCAAAAGATACTTCTAAGTCTCCAGAGTATCGACAGTATGATATAGGACGCCCACTAAACCATGCTAGAAACGCCGGCGCTGATGTGGAAAATATAATTATTAATGTCGATGCAGATTTTAACTTAGGATTTAGATCACGTCGAGCAATGTTAATCGGTGGAAGTAGAAGATTTTCATGTGCCATTCCACTATCACATATCTTTGGATTCTGTAGAAATGTTAGAAAAGTCATTTTCGGAGCCAAACACACAATTGCACTTGTGCGAAAGGCTACCGACGATGATGCGATATGGCGATCCGTTGGTCATGCTGGTGTAGTAAATTTAACAAAACTTTCTTTATGGATGCCAGTAATGACTCCAACAATACCTGAAGAAGAACATTTACTTTCTTTTATGAGCCAAGGTGGTAAATCGATGTTATCATGGTTGACAATGACCACAGATTCTATCCAGAGTAACATTAATGGTTTATTTACTGGGCAAATAGCATCACAGCAAGGTGTTTCTGCACCACGGCATATATTTATTGCGCTTCAGAATAATTTACGAGTAAATGATCAAACAGAAAGTAATATGATATTTGACACGCTTGGGGTTAGTGAAGTTTCTTTAAGGATAAACGGACATCAAGAACCTTCTGAAAAAGTGTTGCTAAATTTTGAAAATAATCATGTTGCGCGTGCATATCATCGATTAATGACATTCATGGGACGTGATCAAAATATTGATACTGGTTTACAAATGTCACAGCTAGATTTTACAACATTATATCCGATTTATTACTTTTCGCTGGAACATTTAGATTTAACCAGACAATCAGTCGTTGACATATATTTTCGAGCTCGTGTAAACCGAGGAGCTATTGCTAATTACAGAGCTGTCGCTGTCATACTCAGCGATAAATCGATGTTACTTGAAGGTGTTGGTGGACGAATGAGAGTTATTGATGCCCCAATAGAAAACATGTAATTAGATCGCTCATAATAATTATAAATGTCACATCTAGTTAATGTCAGTCTGCCTCCTGGTCAGATTAAAAAGCTACAATCATCATCAAAAAATAATTGTGCGGCAAAAATATCACTAAAGCGAGAACAAATCGCGAGTGGTCCGAATAAGCTATCATTATCAGAACGCCAGCATAAGCATTTCAATGAAGCAAAAAAACTGAATAAAGGTATAAAACTTAATCTTTCTGCGAGTGTCATTAAAGACATCGTTAAAACGGGTGGTATATTTCCACTTCTTGCCGCGTTACAAGCAATAATAGCCGCTGCAGCCCCAGCTGTTGCAAAAGCAGCTGCATTAGGCGCTGTTGGAACCGCTGTTGGAATGGCGTTAAAGAAAGCAACGAGTCAAGGAATTATGCACGCAGAAAACTTAAAAAAAAGATCACGGGCAAACAACACGGAAGACGTCTAAGAGCACCAAACGTTCCACAGCCGGGCCGTCTAAGATTATCAGGCCCGGCATACGGTCGCGGTCTAAGGCTTCCAGGGACCCCATATTCATGGTACGGAAAAGGTCTAAGATTACCCCGGTAACTTCGTCATCGAATTCGATGATTTTCCCTATGTCCAATTTTGATTTACTTAATGCTGCTAAGCAATTGAATATAAAAAACTTTAGAGGAGTTTTTATGCGTGATCAATTACTTACCGTTGCAATGCAACATGAAACTGGTATTATTAATCTCGATAAAAACTCTGGTCCAGGCACTCATTGGGTGGCGTATGCAATTGATCCACGTGGAATTATTTATTTTGATTCGTATGGACTGGCACCACCAAAAGAATTTTTAAAGTATGTAAGTACTGCTCAGAATTCGATGCGTTCTAAAATCTGGTATTCAACATTACCAACACAAAAATAACGGATCCACCGATATGTGGTCGAGAAGTACTCGCTGTACTTGATGCTGTATCAAAATCAACAACACCACCTCATAAAGTCGTGCATGAATATACCACGTTGTCACACTTAAACAGATATCAGTAAATATAATGGTAGATATTTATGGAAGATCTTCTCGCAAAGCTCAGCAGCAGGTCGATTTATCTAAATACGTAACTCTTGATCAGCTCAGAAATGCAATCGATGATTTATTAAATATCACAAATGTGGATCAAAATGAAGTCGTTTTTCAGGATAAACAAGGACGATTAAGAACGAGTATTATACAACTGTTAGATGTTCTTATACGAATTCCCACCGCGGTTATTAATAATATCGTTATTTTTTCTGATCAAGGTAAAATACAAGATTCCGGTAAGTCAGTTAACGATTTTATCAAGCGAGCTGGTGATTCATTCGCGGGTTACATTATTATGAATCGAAATAAAATTATAGACCTTGGAAACCCAGCCGCAGATACAGATGCAGCAACAAAAAAATACGTCGATGATCAAGAATCTAAGTACGTATTAGTCAACGGTGGTATAATGCGTGCATTTCTCAACATGAATAATAATGGTATTAATAACCTTAGAACACCAGAATCAGATTTCGACGCTGCAACGAAGAAATATGTAGACGATAAGGAAATTCCTATGACAACTTCGTTAGCTACAATCAATAATGAAATGACTACAATCAATACTAATTTTACTAATCACGTACAAACTTTCTTAAATTTTCGTAGAAACATAAACAGATCTATTAATGATTTTTTTGGAACTCCACCAACTGTTGATATCAAACGCTCCGAAATTAACATGAAACTCAACGACATTATTAACGGAATACCTAGTATTGTTCAAAAAACTAATCTGATTAAAATTCCACACGGACAAATTAAAAATATCGTGTACACAGTGGCATCAGGATCATCAACATGGACACCGCGCGATAATACTCTCGAACACACCGTAGAAGTAATTGGGTTATACAGGCTATCCGTATACGGTTTGGAAATTACTGCGGCCACTTCATCATCACCGAATGTATATCATAATCCTCTGCTGGTGATGCTAACCAAGGACATCAAAGAAACGTTTCCGTTAACATCCATCAACGGAAATGCCCCCGAGACGTTACTGGTGGTGTCTAGAATTCGTAGCTGAAACTGTTTAATTACTTAATTAAATGACGTTGTCATTGTATAATGAATCAAGTGACGGATTCACTTATCGACGTTCAACGTCACAGATACAATCAAGTATGTGAGTGTCAAACCAAACTAAAAAATATCATCGACGATTATACAGTAAAAGTAAAAAAAATATCGCAGACGTATGGTTGTTATTGATATAATTGTTTACTCAGTTTCCGCTGTTATTGCTGGAACCGGATTATTATTATCAACAATAACAATGACAGCACCTGCAGTTGCAACAATTGTCGTTTGAACTTCAACGATTATCGCAGGTATTCTTAATATTATCGCTAAGAAGATATCTACGTGTACAAATGATAAATTACACGAGTATATAATAAAACTACACACAGCAAGAACATCTTATTCTAAACTATCATCGTATCTTTCTGCGCACCTCAGCGATGGTAAAACATCTGATGAGGAGTTCGCAACGATAATGAAAACCTACGATGAAGCATTTAGTGATAAAGTAACCTGTGATAAGAATGAAGGTTGAATTCCAGAGATTGCGTTCTATTAAAATAATAATTAAATAACAGAGTATTTTAAATAATGTCGGCGTGAGAACTATTACAACAGATCGTCACTAATACAATTCATACAAAAACTACTATGATATCATTAAGTTCGACCAATCCTGAATTTAGCGTTAACTTTCCAACTGCAATTCCAGCAAGTGAAATAGCATTAGCACAATTACGAGTTTATAATAGCTGGCCAAATATCAGGTCAAAATCGTTTGGTGGACTACCAGCAAACAATTCACTTGTATTTGCGAATAAGAATAAACCTAATGGAACTCCTGATTGGCAAGTTGTTGGAATTTCAACGGCAGTTATCAAATAGAACAGATTAATGATGAGTTCCAACGCAGAATTAAATCTACCACAGGAAAAGAATCCAAAATAGCAATCACTGTTTACGAACCAACATTATCAGCGGCGATTGAAATAAATTCCCCTGATTATGTTGTAGATATTTATCAAAGTTCCATCAGATCTGTGTTAGGATGGCCTGATGTTCCTCCCCCAGACCAAAAGTCAAATGGAATTCAG
>JAECUM010086074.1:0-10405 GCA_016617855.1 Megalonaias nervosa | reverse complement strand
ATATTCTAGCAGGTTCAGAGGGTAATTTGAAATGTTTACATATATACATATATACATTTATGTACAGACATAATCACACACAAACGCGGGCCTTCTCTACGTTCAACAGATTTCTGCACACCCTCCCAAATAATCAACCCCGGGGAGTGCAAAACTGCACCCACCAAGTGGTAACATGGTGGGAGGGTGTACTCTTTTCTGTTGAAGTTTGAGCATTGGGAGAACTCCCAATAGGATACGGGTTGTATTCCTTATAAGCTGACTAATACTTGGAAATCCAAAAATTGTTTACACAGTGGGCATGGATTATTCGCTGCTTGTATTTTCCTTTTTTATTTAATTATTATCCCTGAAAAAATCTGAAGGATGCAAGAAACCTGACAAAATCATAAAGACCAAGAAAAATGTTTCTTAAAAAAACAGCAAAAATATTATTCGTCAGTAAATAACAAAAATACAAGCTCTACCATTACGTAACAGAGTTAACTCGCTTCGTCTTGCAAGACAACTACAACAAAATCCAAAAATATTTTCTTGTTTTTCTGAATTTATCAGAGAAAGTCAAAAGCAGTAAATATCCTACGAATTTGCACTGACAGCTAATTGCTTACAGATAGATAAGTTACTGAATATGACACAAGAAGAAATAATGTAATATTGCACAGTAACATGCGGGGTAACTGCTTAATTACTCCACCAGAGAGAGCTTTGCTTGACAGAAATTATCTCCCTTCATGTGTGTAATACTGAAAAGTTATTCGCTGCTCATATTTCTTTGAAAATGCCGATTTGGTTATATTATCTGCGACACATTTTACTGAAGCACGGTTAATATCGAAATATTTAGCAGCTGCGTATATTGAATGAAATATTATTTCATCACCTGTCTCTACATTTACAGACTTAATAAATCTTGGGTAATTATTATCACCACAAGTATTTCCAAATTGTAAATTTTGACTTTGTGTAACACCTCGCAAATTATTTAAAGAGTTATCCTTTGGATCTGAATTAATATGATCAATCACAAGTCAATCTTTGATCAATCCATAATAACATTCGTAGATAAATCTATGACAGAGATACGTCTTATTTCCCCCGAATTGAATTTGAGATAACTAATATTATTGACAGAACCGACTGGATTTTTTTAGTCGACAGTGCCTAATTACACTATCTCGAGATGTTTCATAATTCTTGATGATTGGATGTGTTACAAATTCATTTTGTTCCGTTTTTATACTAATATTATTTGTCTAAATTATTATTTGAAAATCTGGCTAGATAGTCTTCGTTGTTTTGTATAGAAGAGTCGACGCCATCTGTATAATTTTTTAATCATAATATCGTTTCATCTCTCTGTACTTTTTACCACCGCATTGCACACACAATTGAGTTTCTACTCTAACCGCAACACCACACCGTAAACATGGGTTTGGTCCTAGACTCCTCCTACGAACACTTTGCATATGATGTCCACATAATTCATTTACGTAACCTTTGTTACAAGAAAGTGAATAACTTATCATAAGCCACTTGCATTTATTCTTTGTTTGAAAATTATTATCATTATTATTATTATTATTAATATTATATATATATATATATATATATATATATATATATATATATATATATATATATATATATATATATATATATATATATATATATATAAGGTTGCTATTAAGGCGGTTGTATATATATATATTACCCCAATTTAAATATAAATTTGCCTTAATTATAATATGGAAGAATTTGAGAGATTATCTGCAATTAAGCCTTCTAGAGCCAAATCGGATCTTGACAAACTGCCGAAACATAAATTTAGTTTTTCGTTGCAAGATCTCGCTTTAACGAATAGGGATATAACTGATCGTATCCTTGAAGCCAAGAAGGAATTTCGCGACGATGGCGCGGCTCATGTGTGGTCAACATTCAGAATCATGAGCAACACCAAAAGTGTTGTCCATACTAGAATGAATGACGAGCGAGCAGCAAGTATTATTACAGCAGCAGAGAGGGTGAACAGACTATTTTGCTGGAGACCTTATTTTGAAAAAATAAACCTTCCTACGAAGGCTAAAAACAAGGTCAATGACGCTAAACCAAAGCCTGTAACCGAGACTATTTCCGTACGGTTGAGAACGGACAATAAATCGTTTGGGTTAGCTCAGTTTTGTTATCCATCGCTGATGTATTTTTTTCAAATTTTTTTGCGATTTCATTTACGTGTTGGTCACTCAGTATTGGTCATTCACCCTCTCTGCTGCTATAAATTAAACAGCCAGTATAAATATTATTAATAAATGAATATTGGAGAACCACATTCAGCTAGATTAGCTCGAGAGCGATTACAGGCAATCAAAAAATATTTACCCGTCCGTGATTTAATCAAGCAACAACTACAATCACGTCAGGAATCTCAAGTTGAATTTGCAGAGGATACAAAATAATTATTTAAACGTATTACAGAAACAACTAAAGGTATTCTCCCTGTATTAGAGAAAACCGCTGAATCAACTGGAAAAATAGCAGACAGAACTAAGAAAACAAAAAGGATTTTACGGGAGCTTCCAGGTGAAATAGCTGCTGCTCAACCAATGCGAGAAATACTTGAAGGTATTGAACAAGTTCGTGGTGAAATAGGTGATATAAAGGATCGTACACAAGAACCAGAAAAACTAGAAGAACAAACAAGAGAAAGAACTGATATAAGTGACAAATTTACCGAAGATGCTATTATTAGTATTACAGGGGTTAAAAATGTAGGACGATTAGCTGAGATTGCTGTGAAAAGATATAGTGATCGAGGACGGTTTTTAAAACCTGAATATGCTGATAAAAATGTAAGTCGTGAAAACTGGTACAAATGGATATTTCGTACACATTACAAAGTTGATCAGGCCAGAAATGATGATCCAAACTATATGGAATATATTCATGCAATAGATAGCTATATTTCGTTTATACAATTATCGCCAGAACAACAACAACAATTAATGTAACAAAGACGAGAAAAAAAACGAGGAAAAAAACGAGAAAAAAACAAAACAAGGAAAAGCATCAAAGCCATTTGAGCAATCACTTCGTGATTACCCAGTATCACCGAAACCAAAAGAAAAAACTGGTGAGGAAGAAGAATATTATGATATTCCTGGCTCAACTGGAAGTGGTCTAGGAAGTGGTCTTATTACTTGCCCCAATAACGTCCTTGCTGATGTTAATCGACTAGAAATCCTCATTGGAGGAAAACGAGCTGGTAATAATTCCCCAGAAATCATTAATGAAGCAGCTGATATTTGTAAACGATTATTTACAGGTGGAATTATGGATATTAATGTATATCGGTCCCTCATTAATGAAATCGCCGATGACTACCATAGTGACTAAGTCACTGGATTGAGTATGTAATTAAATACAGCTACTATAATAAAATGATCGTACATAGTACTCAACGTGGACCAACCATGGTCAGGGCAGTAAATTCTCGATTGTCAGTATACCAAACAACCTACGGAGATGGACTAGGCGATATTGTTCAGGGTCTGTTTAGAAGGATAGCCCCGAAAGCAATACCGATTGCAAAGCAACTGGGAATGAAAGCTATTGATGTTGTTCGTGAAAAAGGTATTGGTGCTGTTGGTGATGTTGCTAGTAAAGCATTCTCAGCAATCAAAGATAGACTAGCACGATTAATACGACGATAACCTCAACCTGTAAAATTACCTAGCACTGAAGTAATGCCTGCAAATATTAGTAAAATAATAAATCAAGCTGCTAATCAAAAACTAGCAGAGTTGGCTGATGTACCATTATCAGAAAAAGAAAAAAATATAACCGCTAGTCTGATAGCAGGAAGTGGTCTTCGTTTTAGACGATAATAGTTATAATAAAGATGTTCAAACGTGTATCTGATCCAGCGTTCGACATGGATGCAGCAGTACTCAAGGATGAGTCTGTGCGTGATTATCAATATTATTCTTATGACGCTCGAATTCCAGATCAGCGTGGAAGGATTGAGCTTCAGGTTCAAGATACAAGCAGATATTTCCTACCCGCTGAGGCTTTTACTGAGGTAGAAGGTGAAATTTTAAATATCGCCAATCCTGCAGCACCAGTAGCATATGGAGCTGATGTTAGGGTTGGTTTCGTTAATAATGGTATTATGGCATTATTTGATAGCGCTGTATATATGATTGACGGAAAAAATATTGAATCAATTCGGAAAGACATTGACGTTGCTACAACAATACTTGGTCTTGCGAGATACAGCGACGATTATCCAAGATCGGCTCGTCCATCAATGATGTTTGCAAAGGATACAACCAATTTTCCTGATCACAGAAACGTAACCATAGGTAATGTAAGAGCTGCAGGAGGAGCTGCTGATGGTCCTGCAGTATTATCAATGAATGAAAATTTCAACTTAGGATTTGCAGCACGTCGATCAATGTTGAAAGATGACAGAAGAGCGTTTTCATGTTCAATTCCACTTTCACATATATTTGGATTCTGTAGAAACGTCAGAAAAGTTATTTTTGGAGCCAAACATACGGTTGTACTAGTACGAAAAGCCACGGACAATGAAGCATTATGGAGACCCATTGATGATCCTGGTAAAGTAGCATTAACCAAGCTTTCATTATGGATGCCGGTGATGACTCCAACAATATCTGAAGAAGATCGGTTAATATCTTTTATGAGTCAAGGTGGTAAATCAATGTTGTCATGGTTGACAATGTCCACAGATGCTATCCAGGGTAATATTAATTGTTTATTTACATGGCAAATAGCTTCCCAGCAGGGTGTTTCTGCACCATGGCATATATTTATTGCGTTTCAAAGTAATGCACGAGTAAATAGTCAAGAACATAGTGCAATGATATTCGACAATCTTGGTGTTTCTGAGGTTTCGTTAAGAATAAATGGACATCAAGAACCATCTGAGGATATATTACTGAATTTCGATCAAAATCATGTAGCACGTGTATATCATCGTCTTATGTCGTTTATGGGGCGTGATCAAAATATTCATACTGGTTTACAAATATCACAGTTAGATTTTACAACTTTATATCCGATTTATTACTTTTCGCTGGAACATTTAGATTTATACAGACAATCTGTTGTTGATATATATTTTCGAGCTCGCGTTAATAGAAACATTGTAGATGTCCCTAATTACAGATTAATCGCTGTTATACTCAGCGATAAATCAATGTTACTTGAAGGTGTTGGTGGACGAATGAGAGTTGTTGATGCCCCAATAGAAAATATGTAACACGTAATTAGATCATCTATTATAATTATAATGTCATATAATCACGTTAGTGTTACCCTGACTCCTGGTCAGATTAAAAGGCTACAATCAGCATCAAAAAATAACTGTGGAATAAAAATATCGCTAAAAAAGGAACAGATGAGCGGTTCAAATAAATTATCGTTGACCGAGCGTCAATTCAGAAACTTCAATGAAGCCAAAAAATCAAATAAAGGTATAAAACTTAATCTTTCTGCGGGAGCTATCAAAGACATCGCTAAGACGGGTGGTATATTTCCACTTCTCGCAGCTATACCAGCATTAATAGCCGCTGCAGCCCCAGCTGTTGCAAAAGCAGCTGCATTAGGTGCTGTTGGAACCGCTGCTGGAATGGCATTAAAGAAAGCAACCGGACAGGGAATAAGAAGAACATCCAAAAAAAAGGGAAGAGGTCTAAGATTACCAGGGACCCCGTATTCTTACGGAAAGGGTCTAAGACTTCCCGGGGCAGTTTACTGATATCGCCTATGTCCAATTTTGATTTACTCGACGCTGCTAAAAAACTAAAAATAAAAAACTTTAGAGGTGTTTTTATGCGCGATCAATTACCTAGAACTGCTAGCAGTTCTGAAACTGGTATTATTAATCTCGATAAAAACTCTGGACCAGGCACGCATTGGGTTGGATATGCAATTGATCCACGTGGAATTATTTATTTCGATTCATATGGATTAGCGCCACCTAAAGAATTTCTTCATTATGTCAGCAATAATATTGCTCCAATTTGGTATTCAACGTTACCAACACAAACATTAACTGATCCACCAATATGTGGTCGTGAAGTACTTAATGTATTTGATGCTATATCAAAATCAACAAAACCACCTCATAAAGTCGTGCATGAATATACCACATTGTCACATTTAAACAGACATTGATAAATATAATGGTAGATATATACGGAAGATCTTCTCGCAAAGCTCAGCAGCAAGGTGATTTATCTAAATATGCAACTCTTGATCAGCTCAGAAATGAAATTGATGATTTATTAAATATTACAAGTGTGGATCAAAATGAAGTCGTTGTTTTTCAGGATAAACAAGGACGATTAAAAACGAGTAACATACAACTGCCAGATGTACTCATACGAATTCCTACCGCAGGTGTTGATAATATCGTTATTTTCTCCGATCAAGGTAAAATACAAGATTCTGGTAAGTCAGTTAAAGATTTTATCAAGGGAGCTGGTGATTCATTCACCGATAACATTATCATGAATCGAAATAAAATTATAGACCTTGGAAATCCAACCGTAGATACAGACGCCGCAACAAAAAAATATGTCGACGATCAAGAATCTAAGTACGTGTTAGTCAACGGTGGTATAATGCATGCATTTCTCAACATGAATAATAATAGTATTAATAATCTTAGAACACCAGAATCTGATTTTGACGCTGCAACGAAGAAATATGTAGACGATAGCAACATTCCTACGACAACTTCGCTAAAAACAATCAATGACGAAATGACCACACTCAATGGTACTTTTACTAGACATGTACAAACGTTTTTAAATTTTCATAGACACATAAACAAATCTGTACATGAATTTTTTGGTGATCCACCAATCGTTGACATAAAACTAGCCGACGTTAACATGAAACTCAATGATATTGTTAGTGGAATACCTAATATTGTTCAAAAAACTAATCTGATTAAAATTCCTCACCATCGTCAATGTGGTGTACACAGTAGCATCAAGATCAACAACATGGACACCACAAAATAACACTCTCGAACATATCGCAGAAGTAACTGGGTTATACAGGCTATCCCTGTACGGTTCGGAAATTACTGCGGCAACTTCATTATCACCGAATGTATATCATAATCCTCTACTGGTGATGCTAACCAAGAACATCAAAGAAACGTTTACGTTAATATCAACGGAAATACCCCCGAGACGTTACTGGTGGTGCCTAGAATTCGTAGCTGAATCTTAATTAAAGGACGTTGTTAGTATAATGAATCAAGTGACTGAGTCACTTATCGATGTTCAACGTCACAGATACGCTCAAGTATGTGAGTGTCAAACCAAACTAAAAAATATCATCGACGATTATACAGTAAAAGTAAAAAAATATCGCAGACGTATGGTTGTTATTGATATAATCGTTTACTCAGTTTCCGCTGTTGTTGCTGGATCCGGATTATTATTATCAACGATAACAATGACAGCGCCTGCAGTTATAACAATCGTCGTTTCAACGGCAACAACATGCGCAGGCATTTTCAGTATTATCGCTAAGAAGATAGCTACATGTACAAATGATAAATTGCACGAGTACATAATAAAATTACACACAGCAGCAGCGGCGTATTCTAAATTATCATCGTATCTTTCTGCGTATCTCAGCGATGGTAAAATATCTGATGAGGAGTTCGCAACGATAATGAAAACCTATGATGAAGCATTCAGAATCGCTGACAATAATCAAGGTGAATTAAATAATAACAATAATAATAATGACTGAGTCTTCAGCAGCGTCGCGAGAATTACTTCAACAGATCGTCACTAATGCAACACCGTCAAAAACTACAATGATTTCATTAAGTTCGACCAATCCTGAATTTAGCGTTAACTTTCCAACCGCAATTCCTGCAAAAGAAATAGCATTAGCACAGTTACGGGTTTATTATAGCTGGCCTAATATTAGATCAAAACCATTTGGTGGAATACAGCCAAATAATTCATTAGTATTCGCAAATAAGAATAAACCTGATGGAACTCCTGATTGGCAAGTAGTTAGTATTCCAACTGGCAGTTATCAAATAGAACAGATCAACGATGAATTTCAACGCAGAATTAAATCCATTACAGGAAAAGAATCCAAAACAGCGATTACTGTTTACGAACCAACATTATCAGAGGCGATTGAAATAAATTCCCCTGATTATCTTGTAGACATTTATCGAAGTTCGATTAGATCAGTGTTAGGATGGCCTGATGTTCCTCCTGTTTATAATGGAATTCTAGAACCAATCAAAAATGAATTTCTCACAACGGAAAAAAAATTCATTAAAGATCCAGAATATCGAAATAAAAATCCATGGTCTTATATAGCATTTGAATTTAATCCAAGCAACGATGGATATTACTTTACTGATTTCGACGATCAAAGGAGCCCTAAGATAACTAGATCAGCATTTAATGTTATCATCGTAGACGCCAGGACGCGGACTACTAGAGATATTGTTGATGAAGAATTTTTTACAAAATTTTTAGATCGTCTTAAGCCTGAATACGATAAAAAAAACTAAATGATTTAAGAAATTTATTTATTTCATTATCTCAACATTATGACGATAGTGTAAAAAATCAGATAATCGAGTCAATAAAACATTTAAATAGGATTCTATTTGATTTATATATCGCCAATCGAAGTTATATAAACGCTACGACTAAAGTCGATAGAAATGTTTACACATCTCCAAAACTTAAGCAATTATTTCTTGATCATTACAAAATAACAGAAGAAGATTTACAAACATTTATAATACCAGATTTAAATAACGCTGAAATAAAAAAACAACTCAACGATGTCATTGATGAATATTTCCCTAAAATACATGCAGCGTGGATAAAAATAGCCCCACCACCGGTTATTCTTAAACATAAGAACGATCCATACGGTGGAGGCCGTCATATATCGCCAGGCATTGTTAATATAACATCAACGATTGCAGTCAATTTAGTATGTGATGTAATTGATGGCAGCTATCAAGTAGACCTTGAGAAATCTAGCCAGGCCCAGCAAGGTTATATATTATATACATTTAGCCCTCAAGTGCCGCCCGGGTGGTTAATTGTATCTGAACCAATTAACCCCGTTTATCTACGTGTACATAATCCGTTATTGTCGAAAATAAATTTCAAACTTACTGACCAGACAGGATACATTTTGGATCTACGAGGAGAATCACTTAATATTAATTTGTATATATGCTCGTAGAACATCTGAGTAAATAATCAGGGGGAAAAAATAATCAGATGGGTAAATAGGTACTCTAATTCATAAAATTATTAAAAAAAACATAAAATGTGCTGGGGTTTTTTCCCTCAAAAAATCAGAAATTTGACAGACAAACATAAAATGAGCTTGGTTTTTACCCTCGATAAATCAGAAAAATAAGTAAAATTTAATTTTTTTCAGAAATATATTATAAAATCTTTTTTTCTCTTAAATAACGTTAATTTGATAAATATGTTTTGGCGGGTTCAATTCTTATTGCACATGTAATAAAGCGAGATAACTCTTATTTTTCTCTGCAGAGTAAATTAAACGATTATTTCCCTTACTACTACGTTCGATTTACAGACAACGAATATATCTTGTTTTTCGTTAATTATTTAGTGATTTATTTGTTTTCTGTAAGCAATTAGCTGTTAGTGAATCAGTAATTTGTAACAGAGAGGGATATTGATGCATCTTTTAACTCTGATAACCTTAAATTCACGTCGGTTTATACGAGTGCGTAAAGTTATTTTTAGCTCTAACACATGTATTTTGACCTTAACGAACGATAACTCATACAGAAAATGTAATGTGCGATTATTTTATGAATTTTGAAAAATTAAAGTAAATTCACGCTACAGTTCTGCATTCTATTAGTAATACAAGTCCTGTGAGACAGCGCAAATATTTTATATACTTAAATTTAACTGTATTATTGATAAGAGAGCGATGGCCGAAGTGGTAAGACGGTTGGACGTAGATCGAAGTTCTGCAGACTCTCGCGTGTTCGAGTCTCCAAAAATGCTAAAGATATATTATCTTGCATTTGGCGACTGATGCTATTAATTGGGGGAACCCGGAGAATTTCCTCGAAATCCACAACAGACAAAATACACTCTTCTATCATACACCCTTGTGGTGGGTGTACTTTTTGCACTCCCCGGGGTTTTGTATGGGGGGAGAGTGTACAAAATCTGTTGGACGTAGACAAGATTCCCCCGTCATCACCATTTGTATATATTTCATAACCATACAATATATGTTGTGCCGTCCATAATCAAATCAAAATCATAAACCATTTGTATATATTTCATAACCATACAATATATGTTGTGCCGTCCAT
>JAECUM010086070.1:0-10892 GCA_016617855.1 Megalonaias nervosa | reverse complement strand
TAATTTTGTTTCATGTTTGTAATTTTTATTTATAACGGTTAATTCTAGCGGTTATCTATAGTTGGAATTAGTGTCCGTGCATAGGGTCTACATTGATATATTAAAGAATATAAAATCGCATAGAATCTATAAATAGATGCTTACGTACGTCTTGACAGTTACATATAATATAATTGTTGTTGTTGTTGTTGTTGTGGGGCTTAACGCCATTTTTCAGCACACGATAGGCTATACATGGCGGCCAGTATTAATGGTGGAGGAAGAAACCGGGAAATACCCGGAAAGAACCACCGACCCGCGAGAAGCTACTGGCAAGCTTTCTCACATATCCACATTCGCCGAATCCTAGATTCGAACCCACGCAGACAGAGGTGAGATGGCAGTGACCTGTAACGGAGAGCGCTTTAAACCATTCGGCCACTCAGGGGCCCCCATATAATATAATTATAATAAATATGTTTAAAATATTCGGACTTTTACGGATTGGACAGGCCAGTCAGATGGTATCGTAGAAGAATTAAGTTAATTCCTATTGAATTAATTAGGTTACATGAACAGGTATTCTGAAATATTAGATTAAGTAGTAAGATGTGTCACGTGGGGTATGTTGCAACATATACTCGCAATAGAGACGTTAAAGGTGTATATAACGAGAAAATTGAGCAATCAGATTTACTCCTATTTTGAGTCATTCTCATTTCTTGTGTTCCTGTTATAACATCAAGTTTGCAGACTTTTTATGTTGTACTATTGTACTATTGGTATTATTTGAGAGATAAACATTTATGTGGACTGTGTGTGTGTGTGTGTGTGTGTGTGTGTGTGTGTGTGTGTGTGTGTGTGTGTGTGTGTGCGTGCGTGTGTGTAATTTGGATTTTTAACGTAGCCTTAACAATTTTTCAGTCATATCGCTACGATGTCTGCAGTGTGGCAGTTTGTAGTGATGTCTAGCACTGGGGCATTATGACACAGACATTTAGCACGATGTCCCACCCAGTCACATTATCCTGACACCAGGCCGACCAGTCCTAACACTAACCTCTTAATGCTGAGCGCCAAGCGAGGCAGTTGTTAGTACCATTTTAATAGTCTTTGATATGACTCAACCGGTGTTCGAACCCGCGACCTCCCGCATTCGAGGCAGTCCCTCTAACCACTATTCCACCGAAGCGGTGTGTTTCGACTGTTCAGTGGAAATAGAAAGCTCTTATTAGACTATAATATTATTTTGAAACGATTGTGACTTATTCAAAGGAATTCTGGACAAGGCCATTTTGAAAAAGTCGCAATTCTTGGCGGACCAATACATTTCCGGTTCTGAAATTTATACGGAACTTGTCATTCTTTCTGACTTTAATAGAATTTTTCAGGATTATTTTGGATTCACTTCATAATTCTGTAAGTTTCTCTCACATTTTGTATAACTTTGATAATTAAATGATATTTTAATTTTTACAAAACATTTTGGTTTTGCTTCTCTCCGCTACTTAGTTCATGACCATAGAGTCGTAATAGCATATCTGATGTAAGACTAAGACTCTATAACCCATGTTACAACAATCAATCATACACCAAAATAAAGGGAATCAAAATTTCTTTTACCAATACCGAAGATATGCAAGGTCGCTTTTAAATATCCAGTATAACCAATGAGGAGAACATGGAAAATTCTTTTTCTTTAAAAATCTAACCCATTGCAAAAAACGAAACTGTAGAGCGCCACCTTAAGCAACGATAGGAATTAAAATTATAGAATGACACTTTTACATGAATACATGTCAGGCAGTGATTGAGCAAAATCAAATGTGGATTATTTCTATAAACCATACAAACTGAATCTAGATGGAGGCAAATTAATTGACTTCGATCATCTGATGAAGGATAGCTATCATTATTAATAGGAGTAGTAGTAGTAGTAGTAGTAGTGGTGGTGATGGTGATAGTAGTAGTAGTAGTAATAAGACTTAAAAACTTTCCACCCTGCTTAATAATAAAATCATTTGCATGAGGATACATTCGCTGGGTTACGGAATATATTTGCACCTTGGCGAGGTATTTTCAGTGAGATATGCAATATGTTCCGCATACATGCCTGACTGAGTGTCCAAAGATACTGCAATTTTCTGAAAGATCCTCATGCTATATTTTTCTCAAAAATAGGGCTAAATATTATATTGTTGTTTACCTATCGCAAAAGTTGTCTTGCAAGCCTAGCCTGGTCTGTAAAGCTGTACCTCATCGAACCATTGTAGATGGTCTGTAAAGTTGTACATCATCGGACCATTGTAGATGGGTCTGTAAAGCTGTACATCATCGGACCATTGTACATGGACCTGTAAAGCTGTACATCATTGGACCATTGTACATGGGTCTGTAAAGTTGTACATCATCGGACATTGTGCACGGGTCTGTGAAGCTGTACATCATCGGACCATTGTACATAGGTCTGTAAAGCTGCACATCAGATCTGGACCTTCTTACGCCACAGAAGCTCAAAACATTTTGTGCATTAGGAAAAGCATTTTGACAACATGGAGCACAAACATCGTATGCAACAACAACAACAACAACAAATAAAAGAATCAGAAGAAAATCTTCGGTCAGGTTATTTCCTAAAACATAAACCTGACCCAGTTTCACTAAATTTTGCCCAAAAGGTTCCTCAGATTGAGATTTGGCCTTATCTTGCTTGATATTTCTGACAATATTGTGAGTTTTATAAGAGATAGACCAATGCAACAATAAAGGAATGAAAATTAATTCCTTATCTTTATCACTATACACCTTTGAGTCCTTACATTCCCGATGAACGAGCCGAGGTATTCTTCAAAATGTGTGGAAAGCTTGAATTTTCTCCAAAGATTACATTTCAGGAAAATGCTACATATTATACAGTCATTTTCATCCTTAATGTAATTTTAATATTCATTTAAAAATTCACAATTCCAAAACAAATAAAAGGACATATCCAAACTTCTCAATATGAGAAAGAATATTGGAGATTTTTAGTAAAACCTGGACCTGGTCTGTCACATCGACAAGCTTTCTACTTTTCCAGCAGGTGAAACCTTGGCCTGTTCTATCATATCAGAGAGCTTGCTACTCTTCCTGTAGGCGAAACCTTGGCCTGTTCTATCATATCAGTGGACTTTCTGCTCTTGATGTAGGTGAAACCTGGACCTGGTCTATCACAGCAGAGAGTTATCTACTCTAGATGTAGATGAAGCCTAGACCTGGTCTATTACATCATATGGCTTCTACTCTTGATGTAGGTGACAGTTGGTCCTAATCTATCACATCAGAGAGTTATCTACTCTTGAACTAGATGTTTTCGACATTTACATTATTCATTGACAACAACAACCTTTAAAGGAATTTTAAGAAAAAGTTGTTTTATTTTCTCGTTTCAGGAATGTGTAACCGATCTTAACATTCAAAATATGAAAGCAATATGAAATTGATTTTAGATCAGAAAACTGAATATGTTCTCGAGTTCTCTCTTATTAGGATGGCATATACATTTAGAATCGACGCAACCATGACTGTAAGTCATGATAAGTCAAAATAAAAGACTTACCATCTCATAGTTTTGAAATATCTTAATTATCTGTATTACACGTATAGGGAAAGAAACTGGGTCTACAGGGAAAGAATTTGGGTCTACAGGGAAAGAATCTGGGTCCATAGGGAAAGAATCTGGGTAAACAGGGAAAGAATCTTAGTCTACAGGGAAAGAATCCGGGTCCATAGGGAAAGAATCTGAGTCTACAGGGGAAGAATCTGGGTCCATAGGGAAAGAATCTGAGTCTACAGGGGAAGAATCTGGATTTACAGGGAAAGAATCTGGGTCTACAGGGGAATAATCTGGGTCTACAGGGAAAGAATCTGGGTCTACAGGGAAAGAATCTGAGCCTACAGGGAAAGAATCTGCGTCTACAGGGAAAGAATCTGGGTCTATAGGGAAAGAATCTGGGTCTATATTGAAAAATGTATGCCCCCTCTGTCCATCTTCAGTTTGCTGGTGACGCAAAGGAGGAGGATGTAAACTTAACCTTCATATTACGAACTGTTATGTGTCGTAAATTGTTTGCATTTTAATCTGTGATGAAACATTGCAACTGAAATATTGTTTGTGGTATGTTTATCATAGGCCGAATTTGAGCGGTGTATGAGCGAGTTTGCATTCCTAGCAGTATTTAATGTAATGAGACGTTTGAAAAAGAGGAAATATTTCAATTTCCCTCGCTTGAAAATTTGTGTATTCATAAACAAGCCCCAAACACACTTCCCGAAAATATGTCGTTGACCAATTTAATTGAAATATAATTGTGTAGATATCTTCATAATTTAACGAAGCATTTTCGGTGTTTACTCGTGTATGTACAGAAGAAGCCACATATACTCGTTTCAATTTATTACGTACTTTTAGTGCAAACTAAAAGACGGTCTGCAAAAAGTGGCCAGTTCTTGCCTTTTGCAGGTCATTGGTCAATTAAAATGCGCGGCGAAGATCTGTCTCACAATTCTCTGTCTGCTTTTAAAACATGTGACATGACATTAAGCATTTGGCCTTAATTAGCAAAAGACAAATTAATTATTTAACTAGGCTGAAGTCGAGAATTTCCTTTGCCTGCGTTAAACGAGGCAAAAGGAGCCAGAAGTCGTGGCGAATTGCAACGCTGAATGAACAACAGCACATTGGCAGATAAGAATGGCGTCTGCAAAGTGTGTTCTTGTTCTATCCATTTTGTCAGTATTTCTAATCAGCGAAGGTAAGTAATGATAAATGATACCATTACATCTTTTAATACCATTGCATTATTTCAAACCATTGTACCATTCATTATATAATTGTAAGCAACGTAATGAATTTAGGCGTAACTATATAACCTTCCTGTCATCAGACTAATAGATCATTTATATGAAGATAGTTAAATCTGTGCTGATATCTAATACATTAAAACTATTCCATTGGTTCATTTTTGCTTTTTATTTACAAAAACATTGTAATGAAAAAGAGTCAAATTCCCTTCTTTTAACTTCTAGAATAATTATATATCAAAGTATGGTCACCACTCTTTCTTGAAAGTGGGAGAAAGTAATGCAACACATGAATTTCATACATTAGTCAGGCGTTATATTTGCAAAATATAAGCTAACATTTGAATCGTTACAATTTTGACTTAAAATATAGCTATTAATCTTGTGTGCGATTTAGTTTATATTTGGGCAAAGTTAAAGAACTTTCAGAAAATCCATTGCAAATAAAACAATTAGTCGTGTATTTCTACATATAAGCGTGTTTCTTCAGGAACATATATATATATATATATATATATATATATATATATATATATATATATATATATATATATATATATATATATATATATATATATAGTTATTTATTTATTTATTTATTTATTTATATGGCGCATTATTTAAACAAGGTGGGTCTATTGAAATTTTTAACTGAGTAGAGGACTTTTGTCATGCGTTAGTTGACCAATGAAATAGACATGTTATTCTATTTGAAGAAAATATGTCAGGTTAGTTATACAAAAGATGTGTTGATGATCAGATGTTTACGACTTTGACTCTCATATAAGTTGTTACGTGTAGGCTCGTACAAAGGTAACAACAGAAAAGAGTGAAGCCAACAAGTTTTGTATATTTTAATAAAATATTTTTTTCCCTAGAAAACAATGTAAAAAATAGAAAATAGGACTTACGGTTTGTGAATATAATCCAAAATTTAATCCTAAGATTGAAAAAATATAAGTCCTATCACTAAACAGTTCTAATTGAATCCGGGTTCGAATCTCGATGAAATTCCAATATGGAGGCGATGACGTCAGATGATGTCTGTACTGATGGTAACAGATCCTCGATTGAATCACAGTTTGTGTTTCCGTATAGAATTCCAGAATAAACTTCCACTGAATTTCTTTGTTCCAGAACTTTTTATAAAAAAGTACACATGTTTAGTCTTCTAGAGAATAAATTATTAAATTCCAAAAAACAGATGAACTTCAAAAACAATTTGGCAACAACAATAGAAACACCTTGTTCCTTCAAGGTGTAGACATACGACTGACGAAATTTTTCTGAGATATCAGTATTAAACCCAACCAAAACGTCATTTCAATCCCGCGTAATGGGTTACGTGATCTCTTAACATTGAACAGCTCAATAAAAATGCCATTTATCACGTATGCAAGAATAGCCCTATCTAAGAATCAAATTCTCACACTGAAAATATATTTTAAAAAAAGGCTATTTACAATTCTGCTAATACGCGGGCCGAAATGACCTTGGCAATAGTTAATCGTCTTCACTCGATGTTTACAAAATCTATGAACCAAAGTGAGCTAAAAATAGTACTAATGGAATATCTTTTATGTTCTATACAAACTGAATTTACTAGAAAAAATATCGAATCACGTGAAAATAATCATTACAATAAAATGTAATGAAACAAAAATAAAATAAAAAAAGAATTGTAAAACTAACACACAAGCAATTTAATTACATTTTCGTAACAAAGTGTATAAAATAACCTGTTCCAATACATACGATTAAACGGACCACATGACTGCTTGACCGTTCTAAAATCACATTTTTCGAGAAACGTAATATGATCAAACATGTTTCCTGCACTATATGATTACAATGCAAAGTTAAATAAATAAAATTATAATCTACAAACGTACATTAAAGCAAGGGCAATTTTATGACTGACCCTTACACAAGTACCATAATTTGTGAAAAGTTATCAAAATATTAATGGTAATAATTAAAAGTGTTTGTCATTCCCTAAATATCATTTCTAAGTACAGCTTTAAGGTGCTTGTCATTCCATAAGAACCATGTCCGGGTACAGCCTTAAGGTGTTGTCATTCCCTGAAGAACCCCCATGTCCAGGTACAACTTTAAGATGTTTGTCATTACCTAAGGTGTTTGACATTCTATAAAAACCATGTCCAGGTATAGTTTTAAGGTGTTTGTAATTCCCGAATAACTATGTCCATGTCCAGTGTTTGTTATTCCCTAAGAATCATGTCCAAGTACAGCTTTAAGGTGTTTTTCATGTTTCCATGTCCAGCTTTAAGGTGTTTGTTATTTCCTAAGAACCATGTCCTGGTAAAGCTTTAATGTGTTTGTCTTTCCCTAAGAACCGTGTCCATGTCCAGCTTTAAGTTGTTTGTTATTCACTAAGAACCGTGTCCAGGTACAACTTTACGGTGTTTGACATTCCCTAAGAACCATGTCCGGGTACAGTTTTAAGGTGTTTGTCATTTCCTAAGAACAATGGCCAGGTACAACTTTAAGGTGTTTGTCATTCCCTAAGAACCATTTCAAAGAACAGCTTCATGGTTGAACAAATAAAACTTTACTAAATACCACCCTCGTTTATAGGTCGGATTTACTATTTGAAAATGTGTTTTTTCAGTCTTTCTTTATCCTTGGCAAAAAAAAAGTTTATATCTTGTAGGTCACTTTACTTTTGTACTTTGCTCATTTATTTTCTGTACATATTTGTCTAATCATACTGGCTGAATATACTATTGTATCAAACTGATTGTACATGCTGATCGGATTATACTGACTGTACATGCTGATCGGATTATAATGACTGTAGATGATTGTTCATGCTGGTCGAATTATATTGACTACACGCTGGTTGGATTATACCGACTGAACATGCTGATTGAATTATACTAATTGTACATGCTGGTCGGATTATTATAACTGTACATACTTGTCGGATTATATTGACTGTACATTCTGGTCGTATAACAATATATTTATGCCATGTTGAAGGTCACTGACATCTCATCTCTGTCCGCGTGGGTTCGAGTCTCTAGCGCGGTCAACGTGGGTATGTGAAAGGTTTCCACTAACTTCCCGTGGGTCGCTGGTTATTCCCGGGGTTTCCCCGGGTTATTATTCCATCACATATACTGGTCGCCATGTATAACCTATATTGTGCTGAAAATGGCGTTAAACCACCACCACCAACAACAACAACCATATTGATAGTTCCACTCAGTCCAAACGCCACTTACTCTTTCACGGCAAAATCAAAATATCTTTTCTTTGAAATAGGAAGGACATTTAGGAATGTACCTATATTGGATGGCAATTTTTGGTGATTTCCCTTTGTGGACTGCACCTCAAAAGATGCGAACGGTAACGGAGACTCAAATCTGTTATCTCTCTCTCTTCTTCCGCCCAAAATGTCATGGTATGTACTTGAAACAGATAACTTCTGAAATGTAATATTAAATGGTGTCGAATTACATCTGACATGTTTTTAGTTACAGAAAAGGTCGATGATATTCTGATTGGGTTCGACATTCATCTTAAGATCCAGGATGATCTAAATTAGGACTAAATCAGAGTGGTCCAACTACAGGCCCGCAGTCCACATTTGGCCCGAGGGTCATCTTTTTGCGGCCCGCGCTCATACAACAAAATTAGTTTTATAATTATAGTATAATTGCTGTAATATATATCATTTATAGACCATGAACTACACATTTTTGGTTCATTTGCCACTCGGTGTTGAAGATGTTGGACCACCCTAATCTAAATTGTACGTGCATTGTTTCGTTTGCATCTGACAAATTCCGTAGATTTACCCACATCATTCACCAACTCTTATAACACTGTATTAAGATAAAAGCACGTAATGTAGAATATTTTATATTTCATGCAGCATCCGGGTACTTCTGGAACCCCTGTAAGTTCGGCTTTTACCTAACAAACCCCCGAGTCGGTAGACCGCTATACTGTAACGGCTGGACAGGATGTCCCTGGCCAAGGTACTATAAATGCAGGAGTCTGACTGGTTCTGATGATGGGTTCGGTATCTGCTGCTACGACCCTGGAGGTAATCTCTCTCTCTCTCTCTCTCTCTCTCTCTCTCTCTCTCTCTCTCTCTCTCTCTCTCTCTCTCTGTGCAGGTTTATGCATATTCACGAGAAACGAAGAAATCTACGCACAGGTAGCCACGGGTGATAAAGATGCGTAGCGGATGACAGACCGTGACTTGCAACGTTGAACTGTGCTAAATACTAAAATTCGTATTTAAATGGAGACTGCTGCCAAAGTTTTGATACATTACATTGAAAGGCCGAAACTATTCATATTCTGCATTAGAAGAAAGAAGGAGGATGAATGCAATTACATACCAAATTCTGCCGATAATACGGCAATCTAAAAATCCGTCCTTGTTTAGGCTCTTTAGGAAGAAGACGATGGATTCCTGGATGTAGATAATACTCCAAGCATAATAGTTAAAACCTTATACTGCAAAATAATGAATAACATTGTCTTAAATAACATCCCAAAATAATGAATAACATTGTATTAAATAACATCCCAAAACTTGAATCATCCCAAAACTAAAGACTTTATAAAGTCAAACAATTATGTGTTCGTTCAAACAAAGATAGCACTGATATGTGGGAAACCGAAAATGACATAGACCATGACACTGATATCATAAGGAAACCGAAAATGACATGGACCATGACAGAGAAAATAACGTTGTACGTTTTAAATGTAAAGAACTGTAATCGTGTTGCAAACAGTGGAGATTTCAATTGTTCCAAACCTGGAAACAGGTCATATATGTAGGAATAAAAATCATCAGCAACCCTTTACTGATAGTATACTGGCTCTTCAAGTTCCTGGTCGAGATTCTTAGGACTGGTAATATTAAGCTACGGCAAACTGCAAAGAGATTTTCGGAAGAGCTGAGTCGAGACGAACAGAAAAAAGTTTTAAGAGACTTGTAGTGCCAATGTATCCTCAGATCTGAAAATCATCAGAGCTTGACACAAGACTTATGTTGTAAACATTGGAAAAACCGAAAATCAAAACTTTGTTTAACTGAAAACAATCACAGGCCAATTATATCACTAAGCATAAGATATTTTTTATTATACAGATTTCGGTTCAACTTTAATTCGTATATTCTGGTATTATTAAATGACAAAATAACTTGCTGTCATTCTTGTCAAGATAAATGGGTCAAGGAAAAGTAAACAGCCCATGTCAACTGTAGATACACGTTGAATATTTCTGAATCGTTCAAAATTCGTCGCAGAACACAATAAGGTTTTAATAAAATATTTTTATGAACTTCTCTTTACAGACATTTAGAAGACCTTTAACAGTGACGGACTAAGAAGAAAAATATATTGGCCGTTGGATCATGTGGAAATTAAATGACTGATTTTCTTGATATTATGATTCAAGAATTGAAAAATATTGTTGTTTATTAACTTTTTAAAAATGTAAATAAAAATGTGTGGATACATTCTTTTATCTATGACATAATAAGCTACTCTCCTCTAAAAACAAACAAACGGGGAAATGGTAAAGATGTGTTCTCTATTTCAGGCTTCTAATTCGACATTTCTTTCGATCTGTCACTCTTAAATTAAAATAATTTCCAGTTTATTGTATTCACTAAAGTTTCCGAGTAACTTCATGCGTTAAAGCCTAATACTTTACTGTTAAATTGATGTATACATTCTATGACTTATAATATTCTCTCTCTCTCTCTCTCTCTCTCTCTCTCTCTCTCTCTCTCTCTCACACACACACACACACATATATATGTGTGTGTGTGTGTGTGTGTGTGTGTGTGTGTGTGTGTGTGTGTGTGTGTGTGTGTGTGTCCGTGGACAGTAACGACTGACCTATATTTGTGTCCGTTGTTGTATGTTTACCATGATGCATATAAAACAGTGGGCGAATAGACTGGAGGGTATGTAGATTGGTAGGTGGGTGGATATATACATAATTTACTGCCTAAGTATAACGTACCCGATACGTTTGTAACCACGCATGCGCGTCCTAATATTGTGTAATGTTTT
>JAECUM010086068.1:0-11232 GCA_016617855.1 Megalonaias nervosa | reverse complement strand
TGAATGACAAACGGGGAAAAGTAATTATTAATCACCTTGATGATCAAAAATATTTTATTTTAATAAAATTTATTGTAAATACAGAAGAAGATATTTGGATTATTCGTGATAAGCGCGATCCAGTACGCATACAATCAGGAAATAATATTGTTCTCTTAAATAATAAATCTAAACCCGGAATAGTAACCGGTGTTGATAAGGCATATTATGAACGTGCATATCCAGTTACTGCAGTTGTATATGCAATATATCCGCTGAATAATAAACCTGACGTCGGGGATCTAAAGCCTGTGAGATTGTGAGAGTCAAGAATAAACTGTGTAGCTGAACGAGTTACAGAACATTTTACAAACGCGATACGTGGTAACGGTTTAACAGATTTACGACGTAAAAAAATAAACGCTTGGGCAGAATCAGTTAAAGATACTGGAGCATCTATCAAAGATGTCGCTGAGCTAGAAAAGAAATTAAAATTCCCAATAACAGTAAAAACGCTAACCGGAGAGATTTTATGTAAAACCAAAATATGAATCAAGAGGAGCTCCAATAGATATTATTGATCATAATTCACATGCATGGACCTCAGCAGTAACAATATTTCCACGAGATAGAGCGGTTAAATTTTATGATGGACATATATTTGATTTTATCAAAAATATCAGTAAACGTGACCCTGTATCCGTTTGGTTATTTCAAAATTCAGAATATGATCATTACGATCAGTTTGTACGGCCTAATGGTGATATTTACCGTACAGAATCTCTTAATGTAGAAATGGAAAATCTTGCGCTGAAATATACTTCTGACGATGTCAAAGTTAGACAATTATTAAATAATTGTTTTACAGTTCCATCTGTAGCGGCTCATTTCGCTCAAGAGTAAAATTTATGGAAACCAACACGATCGGAATTTCTTGAAGATATTCATAAAAGCTGTGTAAAATATGGACACGCAGGATTATGGAATACTAAATATAAGTGTAATGACGTTATCTCCGTTGATATGGTAGCGTGTTATCCTGGAAGTTTTCTTGGATACGGAGAATGTTCTGAATACTTTAAGAGATTCGGACATCCATCACACGAGATGACCAGGGTTGCGATAAACGGACCATTACCAGATTTTGATCTAACAGGATTTGCTCATGTAGAATCATTCGAATTTGCAGAAAATCTCCATCCGATTACTTATGCTTGGTTTGGAATACATTTTTCAGAAAAATGTTGGGTTCCAATAGTACTATTGCGATATATGCTTGATGTTGGAATTTTAACATTATTGAAGGTGAGTGAGGCAATTATATCATATCGGTTACAAAAGCAAGTTTGGTTACCAGAACCAAATAGATTTAATATTGATGATGCCAGGAAAGAATTTCCTAATCTCAACGAAGATGACATTATTAAAATTACTAATGATATACGTAAATGCAGAGATGAGCATGATGAGAAACTTGCAAAAGATCTTGGTAGAAAGATAATTGGTAAATTCACTCAAGGAGGAGCATATGATCATAAAAGACACTGTACAAGATTGATTATGGACGATGCTGAACTCGATTTTATAATAGCTGATACAACAGAAAAAAAATACATTTATAAATCGGAGTAATGCTTATTTGTCAGACGGAACCAAACTAGGTACAATTGTGAGTTATCTTGATGGTGACTCACCACATTTTACTCATTTAAGATCATCTATGTTGGCATATGTTTCTATAAATCTACTGTCTATGATAAATAGATTTCCTCGTGATGCTGTCAGAGTCGCCACGGATTCGTTTTATATAAATAAAAAAATATACAGATTTGTTAAAACCGCTACTTGGTAATGGTGAATGGGGATCATGGAGAATAAAACAAGAAAATATACTTAGTTATTCTGAATCTGCCGACGTTGAAATTAAGGAAATATATTACAAAAATAATAATCAAATATCAAAATCATCAGCACCATCTGTATATGATCCTGTGGCTAGACATAAGACTGTTTATCTTTATGGATGCGGTGGTTCAGGTAAAACAACGCGTGTGATTAAATTATTCATGAATAATAATTCAGATATAATTGTTTTGACACCTACACATAAACTCGCCAGAGAGATAAAAGAGCGAGGAGTAAAATCGTGTACTTATCATAGTTTCTTTAGATGGTGTGGAGACACATGGACTCCTGAGCGAATGGGTGAGAAATATATACCTAAATATATTATATGGGACGAGATATGCACGGTGTCGTTAGAAATATGTAAAACATTTCTTGATTGGCTATTGACAAAGAATACTGCTGTAATAATGTGCGGTGATCATGGCCAACCACCACCTTTTATTGGACAGTCTCCACATGAATGGCTGAAGAATAACGTAGATTATTATGAAGAAATAAATGATGACCATAGAGCTATTGATGAACCGCTGAAAGAATTTAAAAGGTTAATCAGACTTCAGCCAGACAGAGTACAATGTGAAATAATGCGAGGAGTAATTCCAGAGACTTCTATGAATGATTTTCTAAATTTATGGAATCCCGCTGATTTAATAGTTGCAAGTAAAAAGATAGTTCGTGATGAACTACAGGATAAATTATTTTTGTTACATAAAGAAAAGTTTTCAGATCTACCTGTACCTTTGTGTTATCGCCCAGCAGATACTCGACGACAGAATATTGATGTTGAAATTCCTGGTGGTGGAATACAGAATCTTGTCTTGAATGATATTATTTTAGTCGATATTAATGTTGTTGAGAATGCGCTGAATATGAATAAATCACCGTGGACGTTAGGATACGCTATAGCTATTCACTCGTCACAGGGGTAACTATTTCCGATACAAATATCTGGATTATAGATGATCGGATCGAATGGTCATATTTAGTCTATCTCGCAGTTTCTAGAGTCAGAAGAATATCTCAACTACATAGGGTTATTATGAATTTTACAGAAAATAATAATCAGACTGTTAATAATGACGTAATAAGAAAAAACTATCTGGTTATAAGCAATGTGACAAAAAAAAAAATAAGCGTGACTTTGATATTGATATTGAATTTATTATAACACTAAAACAACTACAGAATAATCATTGTGCAAGCTGTAACTGTAATATGTTATGGCAATATTCGAATAATAATCCAAGACAATTTACCGTAGACAGAATTAATAATGATCTTGGTCATACACGTAATAATGTGATGCTGACCTGTCTTGAATGTAATCGACGTAGAGGTTCTGGTTATGTAATTGTATGTGGTGGTAATTGTGTGTCTTTAGGAATTACCTGTAATTGTTCACGCACAAATCCACGTTGAGGGGCTCTCGAATCTAATCTGTAGATTGGAGGTCTACCAGTAGATCTAACTACACTAGAAATTGTATGTGTAGTCACACTCCAGATAGGATCATTTGCTCTTTTTTTCCACCTTCAAGTTCGCCAGGTTCATATAAATATCTTACATTTACATTACCTAATACTGGTTGAGGTTGATGTCTGTCATTGCTACGGGGTATATATTTTTTTGTAATCGCATTAGAAAGTTTCATGGAAGGTGAGCGAGTAATTTCGTTATTTAATGCAGCTATCACACTTGGTAACCTCGCAACCCATTCACGAGATCGCTCACCGGACTTAAAGTCAGTAGATATTTCCTTTGCGTATTGGTATCCAAATAGCCGCTCGGCAAGTGTTCGATTAAATCGTTCAACAATTGCCTGATCACGATGAATTTCAGTGTGTCCTCGTCTGATTTAAACGTTACGTTTCTTCATCAACGATAATACTGCACCAAGAAATTCTTTGCCAGGATCAATCTGTAATAACTGTGGCCATCGCCAAGGTCCTCGCTGATAAATTCGTTCAAACGCAGATGCAACTTCAGACGCTGTCTTTGTTGATAATGGTTCAGCTTCTTTATATCTACTTGCAACGTCAACGACAGTTAATGCGTATTTGTATGTGCGTGATTGACGTTTACCAATTTTAATGGTATCGTGTGGTAAAAATAAAATATCTGCTTAATGAACCTCATTAGGGACGCTGACATCAAAATGTGCATACTGAATTTTTTTAGGTGGTGGTAGATAAATTTGCCGTATTGCCTGTCGTGCTAACCACGCTGCAGCAACAGAATGTGAGACTTTTGCTGCTTCAGATAATTTAGTAATCGCTGATCTGCCTCTCCAATATCCTCTTGGGCTATAATAAATGGATTCCATTATAATAGTTATATAATTAATTACCAGCCCCTAACATTATTTTACCTTTCATGGCAGTTTTTACTAGAAAACTGGCGAGTTTTTCTCTAACAGATTTATTAGGTATAGAATTTAACGCGTGAATCAATTTTACATCTGCGAGATGCCGTTGTTGTAAATCTTTACTTTTATACGCAACGTCATCAACATGACACGCTTGATCAATCTCATTTATTGGATACTCTCCTGATCTTGGTTGATCTTGATCATCAAGTCGGATATCAAGTCGAGTTCCAGGACCACAATAATTATATCCAGGAAGATGTTTCTCACCGGGGTATTTAGCCCACGGAGTTCCTGGTAATTTTCCTAATAAAGCGGCAATATCTCCACCTGTCTTTGTTTTGACAAATTTGTATTTCTTCGTGCCACATTTAACGCATTTGCCTGCCAGAGCACGTCGTTTATTTTTCGTTGTTATTGTAGTTAATTCAGCAGTGGGTGTAGGAATTTTACATCGAACACAATATAGACTCATATTATTTATTATATGGATACAATTGACTTTTCGGCGACACGAAAACAGGAACCAGTAAAGCACCATCCAGCATTACCAAATTCGATAAGGATGATTATATTAGGTCCATCTGGATCGGGTAAAACACAACTATTACTAAATTTAATAATGAGGTGGTTAAAATGGAGTAAACTGTATTTAGTAGCACCATCTGTAGATGATCAGCACTGTTACGAAGTACTTAAAGATTTTAATGAGAAAGCGAAATTAATTAATGAAGAAGATAAAAATAATGATATTATCGATTTTATCACCGACATTGATGAAGCACCGTCAATAGATGATCTAGATGGATTTATTAATAATTTAGTGGTGTACGATGATGTAATGCTGGATAAACAAACAAATCCAGCTAGAATATTTTCCAGAGGTAGACACAAAAATACAGACGTCATATACGTCACTCAGCGTTATACACAAATACCGAAGGTGATCAGAGACAACTGCAATATTTTAGTTGTATTTAATGGAATAGATAATTATACGTTAAAAATATTTACTATACCTGGTGTTCAGGGGATATGGATATGATGAAGTTCAAAAACTTTTTTGCTCAAGCACAGGCTATTCCATTTGGATATATAACAATAAATCTACATGATCCAAGATCTAGATATCGTGTAGGTCTGGATAAAATCTTTGGTTAATTATAGCAGCAGGCAGGGTGGTCGACAAAAATTAATTGACCCGCGAGTAAACTAAACGCATTATAACATAAAAAACAAAGATTTAAAAATAAAATAACAAAAAGGAGCTACCATTATCCGTTTTGGTAATAATAAAAGTTAGGAGGTTCGGTTTAGCGTTATTGACATTATTTTTTCAGCCCCTGTAGGAACATTTATTTTTGTAAAATAAGGTCACGTACAAAGTGGTCTGTTCACCCTGCCTGCTGCTCCTTCTGAAGCCAGCTGTGTAAATTGCCAGAAAGGATTCCAGAGCAAATATGTAGTATCATGAAGTCTAATTAGTAGCCCATTCTCAATTTCATCAACCGCAGCTACTGACAAATTTTCTAAACAATTTGAGATGTGTATCAACTGATTTCCTCACTACAAGAGTCCTACCACCACCAACGTTTTAAACCAGAAACATAACGAAAGGAAGATTTCATATTACTTATGATTTTAGTTTGACATGGATCATAAACATTGCTGCGAGTTTAGGCTCTTACGAAACATAACAGAAAAGAGTGAAGACAACAAGCTTTGTAAAATTTAACAAATAATTTATTTCTCTAGAAAAACAAGGTAACAATAAGAAAAAGGTTTTACGAATCAAATCCAAAATTAATCCAAGAATTGAAAAATAGGAGTCCTATTATTAAAAAGTCCTGAATGAATACGAGTTCAAGCCCCGATGAAATTCAAAATGGAAGGTGATGACGTCTCTCGTAACTTTCAAAGTGTAAATGTGTCAAGAGTTCCTTGTTGAATCACGGAAAATATTATTCCAAGTTTGAATTCCGTATAAATTTCAATGAATGTCTTTGTCCAAGAATTCTGGTAGAAGCACTTACCTATTTCCAGGGAAAAGAATCATTTGTATTCCATAAATTAGAATTTCAACTCAAACTGGACACAACATAACAACTTATCATGTCAATTGTTTGGAGCCACAATCAACAAATTCTATCAAGACAACAGTTATACAATAATTTAAGACGCAAAACAGATTCCCGGTCGAGGGTCACATGGTCATCCTTCTCGAACAAAATAGACAAATAGGCCTTGACTGAAATATATGGTTCTTACTCTGGGAAAGAATTAAAAAAAAAAAATTAAAAAGTTGTTTACCAAAACCTTTACTGGTTCTGAATCAAGGTCAGCAACTAGATACAGTTTTTATATTACTTTAACAGTCAGATCAAACAGAACTGAACTGAATTTCTGGAAAATGTCATCTCCAGTAAACAAAGTTACCTTATAATAGCATGTAATGGAATAAAAAAAAAACAACTAACAAACAAATATATAATTAAGTATACATAAGAACACGAGTTATTTGTTCAAAATATTCCCACTGGCAATCGTAGACAATGGATATTCATACAGTGCCACTGCTGCTAAATTATTGTTCATCATACTCGATCAAATTGTCATTCGCATGCTTGGATTATGTCGCTCTCTTCACCTAAATAAGAATTTGAATATTTTTCCGGTATTATAAGTTTATAGTAGTTGTGCTCGAATACTAAGCTGTCCTATGATACGTCACAGTCTGGGTCGTGCTATTTCAGACATTTCGACTAGAAAAGTTCACTCCATTTGCATTTTATGTAAATTGCATCCATTCGTTTCTTTCCAATCCTAACTGTTCTATTTAGAACCCACATGGTAAAATGTTGGCAATTAACATGTACAGGAGCCAGAATTTGTTTTGTGTACAGTGGCTACATTCAAAAGTTCCTTGCTTATCTATGTACTGTGAAATCACACATTTTCTTTAGGGCTTAAAATTTGTTGTTTTCGAGGATGTATAAGCACACAAACTAAATCACAGTAAAATATTTTATTCACATTTCACCCTGCTAGAAGAGACTTTTGTTTACAGATGATAATTCATACAAGGCTACTCTGTACAAAGAATGCGACAGACGAAGTATTATTTAATTCAACATACAAACGATTTACTTCTGTAAACTGGATTCGTTCCCAAGTGTTAGTAAATTGACTGCTTTGTACCGTGCACAACGTGGAGCAGGATTACTGTTTGTGAATGTGAAAACGGAATTTTATTACACGTGTTATAAGGATAAAGAACGGCATTAAGATACCTCATATTGTCAACACAAAGGTGAAATCAAGTTGTAGTGAAGTTAACTGATATATTTTTTTCCAAATTTTTCAAATGTTTGCACAGCACTTAGGTGGGTATTCGTCTCAATTAAAAAATGTTATAAAATATATTTTATACGCATTAGTCAATAAGCACTGAAAACAGATTTACATTGGTAATTTAATTCATAGAAAAACGTAATCTTAAGTCTATGAAATTACCCTGGCATCAAACATGTTCAACTAGCTGAAGAACATCATTTGTCTTCGTTACAAAATATATTTTTCGAATCATTTGGTTTTATTTTCCTGTCCAAAATATATTTATTCTATGCGAAAGGAATGATTTTCGTTGCTAGGAAACCAATCTAATTTTTTAAAAAATACGTAAACACTAATTGTCTGTATAGAAAAAAAAACAATCATTTGCTCCGGATATACATTTCGTTTGCACAGAAAACAATTTCAGATATACCAACAAATTACTGATTACACTATCTTTTGGGAAGATAAAGAACTATCTTCATTCGAACATTGCTAAAGTTAATTGTTCGTGATATTTAGGTGCCATTCTCAAACCTCTGCCATTTTCTAATAACACATTTTGATGCTAGGTTCTAAAAGTGAACGTATTTACAAAAGATACATAATTACGATAATGATGATGAAGTAATATTTAGTATCGATTGGAATAACATATTGAATGGTTGTTTGCCAATTAAGCTTGAGTTATTAATTTCATCACTGAATACCGGTTTAATAACCTTTAGGCATATGAGCTTATCAAATAAAACAAGATAATACTGCTGGAATTCAAATCGTATTAGATTTGTGAGCAAACAAGCTAACATCCAGGGTCACTTATAACATAACTTATAAAGTGAATTGCAACGAATAATTGAATAAATTACATATTTATGGTTAAAAACCAAATAGAAATACAAAACAACATTCGATATGCAACAAAAGGTACAGTTGTATAGCCGAAGCATAATCATAATAGTGAGGGTTGAATAAATCTGATGTAGTACATGCTAGTGCTACTTAAACTTTAACCAAAGCACAAAAGCACTTGTATAGGAGTGATAGTGAAAATAAAACCTGGAAAACATTGAAAAGATGCAAAAATGTAAAACTTTATGATTATCAAATGAACAAAACATTAATAAAATGGACAATGACACTACGATGTAGTGATCTTTATGAACAAATCAACATTGATACTATAAATATTGCTAGACTATATTTTAATAGGTAATGTATCTCCTATCACTAATTATCTATTTACTTTTAAAGAAACAAATATATTTATTCATTGAATAATAAATTAAATCTAGCATAATTTTACAAGTTCTAGTGGAACTGCAAAGTACTTTGCAGATACCAAAACACAAAAGTGAAATTTGACCAAGCACATAAAACGATTTAGGTTCCTGGCTAGATAAAAGTCATACCTATAAACTATGCCTAATGAACAATCAATAGGTAAATTAATAAGTTATAATGGAAAATAACACAACGGTTCCGGAAGAAACAACGACAACACAACGAATAGTGCTGATACAATTTGTTACATGACATTATATTTGTTTCTAATAGTTGGATAAAGTAACCTTCAAAACATCATATATAAACACCCACATTTCTCTTTGTTTCTTTATGTTTGTCACACTTGCTAAACAAGAGGTGACGAGTTCGAAACTCGCGGCGGCATCCCAATTTTGTTACACCTTTTTCTACGTTTATGTTCAAACTTACTTTTAAACTCGATCATTATATTGTTTTTCTTTTTCATTCCTGTCCTAGGACTGGGAATTAACCTAGCATTATTCTATCTTTTAATTGTCCCACTTCCTGCAATTAGCAAAGTCCCATTGTGGCTGGATTCTATATTTGTTGACGTACGACTAAAGAAAGTTCTAATGGGTCAATTGCAGCCGTGATACGTTCTGCTTCTTCTTTCAAAGTAGATAATGAATTTCCAACCTTCTTCAAACCATTTTAAACAACGATTTACTTCCACTATGAGTTTACGTACCAGAACTAGATCTTTAGACATCTTCTTATTACTGCTTTGCCTTAACTGAATTGAGATATTTCAACTTTCTGCCTTGCGAGATTGGCTATTATGATATTATAGTGCAATATCCAAATGAATTACATTTAAATATCTCATTATTTTCTCATTAAACCGACCAGTAGCATCTTGCTTTTACAATGATGGACAAAGGGAGCACTTTTGTAGCATCATTCAGACAGTGAGGTGTATGTCACAACGTTGCCTTTCCTAAAACATTGCTCGCAATTCTATGTCTTCGGGTTGTGACAAAGGTTCTCTTTCAGGATCATCATGTCTTGGTTCCGGATCTGCAACAAAACGTTTACAAATGTATAAACTCTGTCGTTTGCTACTAACACATTCTTACGCTAGTTATAATATGTGATCATACCAATGTTTCCGTTTCCAAACGTATTGTTATTAAATTTGATATAAAGACATTGAAGGTACTGCAAATCGATAAAATGGAACTTTTATCAGGATTTCAGAATTTGGAAGAGAACAAATATTGCCCAAGGCATATGCAAATTAAAGCAGGAAGAAGTCATTATAGCATTGATTGGAACATGCAGGTATACAGATGGTGACATTGTTAACAATATGAGTTGATACAATGAATAAAACAGTATAAGAAAGTTATATGTTATCTGTCTTAATGCATTGATAGCAAAGATGTATAAATCATTATATTTATTATAGCTTTTTGTCCATACCAACAATTAATATTTATGAGATTGGAAGCAACAAGCTTGTATGGGAAATATCAACTTTATTCCATTTTATATAAGGTTCAACAAGGTTCTGTATTCGGTTCCCTTCACTTTCTATTATCTATCAATGAGCTTTCAATCTGTACTGAACAAAACACATGCTGACATGTTTACAGATGAGACGACAATTACTCCATCAAGTAGCAATCTATATACCCTGTCATGCAAACTAAGTTCAGACCTGACAATAATAAGGGGGTGGTCACAACAAGATAAGAAGGTAGTACGTGAATCTAAAATAAAATGCATACTTATGGAAACATTTAAAAGGTTTCGAAGTTAAAGGAAAAGATCCATCAATGTACTTTAATAATAAGGTAGTTTAAACTGAAAAAAGATGCGATGCTGCTAGATGTAATCTTCGACAGCAGTCTTCCGTGGGAAACATAACTTGACAATGTATGTAGGTGACTCACATAAAACATTTAATTGCGTAGTAAAATAAAATACTCGACAATGGACTCCAGAATACTTTACTATAATGCTTATTTACTTCCAACAACTGACTACTGTTCAGTAACATGGGGAAATTGTGCTAGTTCCCAAACAGACAGAATTCACAGGCTTCGAAAACGAGCAGCTAAGCTGATTCTTGATATACTCTTTTGATGCATCGTCATCAAACATATTCACATAATTAAAATGGTTAAGGATGGACAAGATAACACATTTTGTAAAAGCAGTTCTAGTATTTAGATATATTAATGGAAATGTTCCAGAGTACATGACTAAGTTATACTACAAAACGTTTTCTGGCATAATCTTAAATCGAATTGTAACAAAATCAATATTCAGCTCATTTGTTGTAACTGATAATCAAGAAGAATTATAGAATCACCATAACGATAGCTATTTTAGTA
>JAECUM010086065.1:0-10632 GCA_016617855.1 Megalonaias nervosa | reverse complement strand
ATATATATATATATACATATATACACACACACACACACGCACACACACACACACACACACACACACCTATATATATATATATATATATATATATATAGACTATGCAAGCAACAGTGTCTGAAATTAATCATTAACGTAAGTAGTTATCTGTGAGATTTGGTTGTCATCCGGGAATTGATATTATCTTTCTATTGTATATATTATTTGACACTTCGGGCGTCAAACGAGAAATTATCATTGAGGAGAAACTTTGAGGTCAAAAGTGGTTATAGGGGCATAAAGTGACATTTGGGGTAAAAGAGGAATTAACTTGGGAATGGGACTGAATGATGTTCGGGAATTAATATTAGTCCCATTTTATGAAGTATTTGCCACTTGGGGGTCAAACGGTAATCACCAGGGGGAGGCACTTGTGGATTAAACATTAACATGGCGAGAACTTTGTAGGTTCTAAAGTGTATATAGGGAGAAAATGGTTTATGGAATCAAAGTGGAAGTGTAATGGTAAAAGGGTTTATAGTTGAAGTTGAAAAGATAGACATACACAAAGAAAAACTTAAGCACAACACAGAGACACAAGGAAATATGGCAACAGTAGAATAGTATTTTCTGAGATCTGAGTGGCTCTGAAAAGGGCCGTTGTGTTTTCTTTTTTTTTGGGGGGGAGGTATATAACCAAAGTGGGTTGACATACGTGGCATATCATTAATCTTTGACTCTTCCTCAAACTTCGTCTCATTGGGGGACCGTACAGCAAGAACCTCCACATGAATCCTTTTCTTCAAAATAGCTGTGTTAGTAATCTTGGCTTTATCCCGTGATGAGTTCACATACATCAGATAGTCTGGGTTGAACAGCATCCCGGAAATTAGATTAAATGATTCAACGTTTGTCCAAAACATATCGTGAGACCAAGTAAATACACTATACAAGGCGCTTATTTATAGTGTAAGACCGGACCGAAATGGAATTAAATGTTTCACACATCCAAATTCGTGTTATAAAATTTACTCAGAGCGCGAGACCTTTCTTACAATCATAGGAGAGTAATGAGTGACGTTCCATACAGTGTATCGAAGCGCCTGAGTTCATCCTCAGTGAATCTAAGCGACATAGTTTAAGTATGGCTGAAGCTTTGAAGATATTGTATTGGTTTGACCCGAGGTAGATACGAGATGTGATTGCATGATAGCTACCAAAACAACAAAGGTTATGCCTCCAGCAGAGGATAAATTTAATTTGGATTCAGCTGATTTTCTTTCGCATAAATTTGGACCTTCGCCAGTACCTTAACTGCCTTCTCCATCTTCGGGTAGAGGACTTTAGACAGAAACAAAGGAAGAATAAGAAAAATGTATACAGCAGCAGAAAGTAGCTAACTTAAAAAGCATTTATAATTCAACAACAGCATGATGATGAAAGAAAAAAGGAGACGTGGAAGAGACGAGAACGTGCGAAGAACAGAAACATAACGGTGGAAGTCAAATGATGAGTGTGCATCAAGACATTGTGGCAGAGTTAAGTTATCTGAGACAAATATATCAGACTTCTTTAACTCCACCCAAGAGAAAGAAATCTTTACGTCCCATGCATTCCATCCCAACTATCACAACATCTAAGCTCATTACCACTGAGATGCCATCAGCACAAGTGGCCCTTAAAACAGGATCCACATCAGCAGGAGAAGACGTAGAGCTTTTTGGTGGTAAGGGTTTAAGGCAGGTAAAGTTCATCATGGCATGTCCACGCGTTTGTCAACCCCCCCCCCCCCCCAAACAAATGCCTAAGGGTCCTTCTCTTAGTCACCTAGATCAGTAGTATAGTGGGACGATATAGGGACAATGGGAATTAACATTAGAAGACCACCTGGGGCGATGTAGGGACAAAAAGATATTGGGTCTGTATAGTGACAATAGGAATGGAACAGGTGTGGAGACGTCACGTCATTGGTAACAATGTTGCAAGTGGCTGACCTGAATACGCGAGTACCTAGGTAGGGACAAATGCAATAGAGACATAGACATAGAAACTTGTATAGAGACATAGAGACAGAGACACAGAAATAGACAAACAAACAAAGTAATACAAATATGGCAAATGCTTTGGAATATATATCTTTTCTAGGCACTGAAGTGGCCTTGAAAAGGGTCGTTGGGTTCTTTTCATGTTAACACCATTCCGTTAACAAGAGGACATTCTTCTCTTTCTCAACCTTCGTCTGACTTCTGGACCGTAGATGAGGACTCGCTTCAAACAGCCTTGTCTCTGCACATAGATGCTTCGTTTCCAAACGGTCGTCTCGGTGATCCGGATGATTGTCCATGATGATTTAACATACATGGGTAAGTCCGTACAGAACAGCATCGACGATACGAGAATAGATGATTCTACGTTTGTCCACATCTTGTGACGAGAACAGGTGAAGGGAATGAAGTGAACCGCGTTTATTTATAGTGGAAGAGCGGATCCATACGGATTGAGATGTTTCACCAATCCACTCAAGCGTTACAAAATTTAGCCACCGCGCGGAGTCTGTATTCGAATCCGAAGAGAGTTACCCGTGACGTCACATTCCCTATATAGGTGCTCTAGAGTCCGTGCGCAGTGGATCGATGCAACATTGTTTTTTGAAACATGACGGAAACTAAGAAAACAATGAATTGGGGTGCACCGGCCGTGGAGACGAGAAGCGATGGTATAGCAGCGGTTAGCAAAGCCAACTTAGGTCTACTTCCAGAGGAGGTCGATTTTAATAGGGATTGAGTGGATTTTCTCTCTTCTTCGCAAGAATTTGTTCCGGTACCTGTACCTTCGCCACCTTCTCCTTCTTTACCACACGTCGAGGATTTTAAACACAGACAGAAAGAAGAATATGATAAATTTTTACAACAGCAGAAAGAAGCAGAACAAGCTTTTATCCTTCAACAGCAACAGCAACAACGAGAAGAAAAAGAAGCAATAAGTAAATGACAAGAAGAAGAAGAAGCAGAGAAGAAACAAGGTCTAGGAGCGAAGGAGGACAGTGAAAGTCAAATGGTAACGGTAATCATGATTATGTTGGCAGAGTTAAGGAGTCTGAAACAAATGTATCAGACTTCTTTATTACGATCCAAGAGAAAGAGACCTTCCTGAGCCAAACAACCCAACCCTGTTACTACGCCTGAGATACCAGCCCTAGTGATTTCTCACAAATCATCGACAGGAGCAGGTCCAGAAGTAGACCTTGGCCGTGGCAAAGGTTTAAGGCAGTTAAGGCTGATTGCTTCTCGTTCGCGAGTTTGTTTTTGTTTTTAAAACCGAAACAAACAAACAAACAAACAAACAAACAAAAAAAAAAAAACAAACACCCAACGGTCCTTTTCAGGGCCACCCACTTCTTTCGGAAAGAGATAGTATTCATTTTGCCAAAACCAATTAAAACTAAAAATCCCTCTTTCACCCCATAATGTACGTGTGTGAGCGCATGAGTGTAGTCCCTGATTCTAAAAATTGAAAACCAGGAGATACGTTTTTTTGTCTGGTCTATTCTGGTACAAATTTTACAATCCAATTCACACTTTAAAAAGTTCATAGACTTCTTCTATATCTTTTTTGTCCACTCTCTCTGTTTTTTAAGTTTCTTCAATTTCACAGGTTTGTCCTCCTCTTCTTCCTCACTTTTTTCTCGTCTCCTTTTTTTTTCTCTTTCTGGACGTGTCTGGGTTCTTCCTTTGGCGAGGGTACCTCTTCTTCCTCCTGCTCCTGTTGTTTTTAGGGCAGTCTGATGACCAAACTCCTTTCTCTTGACAATGATAACAGGTATCTTGACCTTTGTCTCTTTTGACAGTTCTCCTGCTTTTTTGACTGTCAGGACATTCTGTACCCCAACTCCCTTTCTTCTGGCAGATATAGCAAGTATCTTGATTTTTATCTCGAAAGGAGGGGGAGTAGTCCGTCGGCTTGCCTGAAGAAAATTTTCGTACGACACTTCGCAAAACTCTGATCAGAAGTTCGATCTGTGTGGGCTCTTCCATCGTTCTGGTCGGCTTGAGAGTGAAATGAGTACTGGGAGAGAGGGCATGGATAGGATATGGATATAAAGGTGTCCATGGCGTTTCAAATGTAGTCATTGGACTTTTGACAGTCAAGATGAAACGATCTCATCATTTAGCAAAGAAAGGAGAAGAAAGTCAGAGGCAGAAACGTGACTTGTCGCCTCACACAGTAGCTCAAGTCTTGGCTCAGATTTATGCCAGCGATTTTGAAGATGCGATGAGTAAACCAGAAGCCAGACCCAGAGAATCTGCACCAAACCAAAATCCACCACCAGTAAACCCTGAAAAAGTACTTCCACATTCGAGAAACGGACAAACGCTCATCTAGAACATTTAGAACAACGGCCTATACGTACACGGTGAAGTTTAAAGATTTAAAGTCCGAAGAACCGCTGCAGAATGCAGAAGAGGTCAACATCGATATGTGTGATACTTTGTTAACCACACTGAAACGGCAATGTCAAGCCAAAGAAGACGATCGCTTGAGACTTTCCCTTTATCACGACAGTCTGAAGTCCACCATTTGGATCGAGTTTAGCAGCCCAGCAGAATTGACACATTCCAAAGTCATCGACAAAGTTCAACACGTACAACAATCCAACGACAAGTTTCACATCACCGATGGAAAAGCAACAGTGTTCATGACCCACGTGTTTCTTCCCCAAGGGACCGGACATCGCAAAACGGTGTTATTGGTGGACGACCCTCGCAGCATCAAGCACAGCCTCGTCCAAATTAACAACCCTCAAGACCAGATGTGTTTAGCCCGTGCCATTGTGGTGGGACGAACGAATGCCGACAAGAACGACACTGTAGAATGGAAAAGAGTGTGGCAAACTATTATAAAATCGGGTCGAACCAAACAACGAAGAGAAGCAGAGCTCCTGTTACAGCAACGGGGGATATCCAAAGACACACCCTGTAGCATTCCTGAAATGCAAAAATTGCAAGATGTCTTAGTTCCACATTACACCTTGAAAATTCACCCTCAAGAAGTGCGCGGACCTCTGTTGTTTCGAGGCAAAAATTTCAAAGACGGAAATTACATTCACGTCTATCATCACGATGAACATTTCGATCCCATTACCAGTATCACTGGCTTCCAGGAATACGGCTGTTAATGTGAGAAATGTGACTATGACTATAACAACCGAGAGCAACAAAAGAGTTGTGGGTCGAAATGCTCAGGATGTTTAGCCTCTAAACCCAGTCTGGACGATTGACAAGAACGAGTGCATTGCCCAGCTTGTCAGCGCACCTTTGTCCGTCCGATCTGTTACCAACGACATCTGAAAACGCAAGGTTCACAGCAGAAAAGCGCTTGTCAACTGCTGATTGTGTGCCCTACTTGTGGACAAGGCATACGTACCAATAACACCAAGGTTCACGTATGTTCAGGAAGGAAGCGATATCACATTTGTCGCCAAATAGTGGACTTGGAACACGAATCCTGCATTCAAAAATACCATTCCAAGCAAGAAGTGGAAGATAACCAGAAGAAAGGCAGTATCATCTTTTTCGATTTCGAATGCGTGCAAGTGACCAGTATTCACAGTCCTAATTTCTGCGTGGCTCATCGAGCGTGTGAGAAGTGCATCCAAGAACCTATTTTTAGTCATTGCCCTCACTGCAGCAAGATTCCTGTCGGACGTGAACAAATTTTTTTTTTGGGGGGGGGGACGGAACACGCTGGCCGATTTCGACCAATGGATCTTAGACCCCATCGACGAGACGTGGAGCCAAAAGGACATCATATATTACGGAGATTGTCATCGACATGCCACGGTGATGGCTCACAATTTCTCGGGATACGATGGACAGTTTTTTCTAAGATACTATACGGAACAAGGCACCGAACGTCCTAAAGTGACTTTGAACGGAACCAAAATCATTTCCATGCAAGTAGGCCCAGTGCAGTTTAAAGATTCCATGAGTTATTTGGCCATTCCTTTGAGTCGAATGCCTAAAACGTTGGAATGACAGAAACGGCCAAAGGCTATATTCCGCACTTTTTGAATGCCGAAGCCAATCAACACGCTGTTCTACCCCGTTTTCCTGATGCTCACTACTTCGACCCCGACAACATGAGCACTGAACAACGAGAAGCATTCTACGCATAGTACCAGACACACGCCTGGGACCCCTTCGACTTTCAGGAAGAAATGTTAAGATATTGTCTTTCCGACGTGGACATTTTACGGCGTTGCTGTGGAAAATTTCGAGAATTATTCCTGGAGCACTGAGGCATGGATCCTTTAAAAGAAGCTTGTACCATTGCCAAATCGTGTTCCTTAGTGTACTGCCAGATATTCATGCCCAAAAGCACTCTGGCTGTCATAAGCCCTCAAACGAAGAACTTTGTCAAACGTCAGTATTTGGTCAATGCCCTACGCTGGTTACATTACTTGTGCGACAAGGGAGACAAATGGATCCAACGTGCCCGCAACGGAGGAGGCGAAACGACCACCGTTAGGTTTTCAGTGAATGACTGGGACTTAGGAAACCCCAAGATCGTGTAAGAGGTTAACGGGTGCTTATTTCACGGATGTCTCATCTGTTACCCTCAACGTGACACTAAAAATCAGTTTTTACAACAGACCATGGAAGACTTGTACGAGGCCACTTGTCAGCGGCGCCTGAAGTTAGAACAGCAAGGATACCAAGTGGTCGATATGTGGGAACACGAGTACGATCACCGTTTGAAAACCGATCCCGAGTTTAAACGCATCGTGGAAAGTTACAAGTTGATTGACCCTTTGAACCCGAGGGATAGCTTGTACGGACGACGGACCAATGCCACCTGTTTGCTGTAACAAGCCGACGAGGAGAAAGGAGGAGAAATCAGATACTTGGACGTGTGTTCGCTGTATCCTTACATGTACAAATATTGTCAATTTCCCGCAGGGCACCGACAATTGCTGATGGAACACATCGATCTGGACAACATTCGACAATACGAAGGATTGATCAAGTGAATAGTCTTGCCTCCCACAAACTTGTACCATCCCGTTTGACCTCACCATTGCCAAGGACAACTGATGTTTCCCTTGTGCCGTACTTCTGTCGAAACGTGTAACAAAGTCCGACCTTGTCAGCACACCCAGGCAGAACGCGCCTTGACAGGAACGTGGGTCAGAGTGGAATTGTTTAAAGCTCCGGACCTGGGATACCAACTGTTAGAAGTGTAGGAAATTTACCACTTTCCCAAGACTGACAAATACCACAAGGGCGACGAGACTGAGAAAGGCACTTTCGCAAACTACGTGGATGCCGTTTTGAAACTGAAACAAAAAGCCAGTGGCTATCCGTCCTTGTGCCATACTCCCGAAGACCAAATGAAATTCAAAGAGAAATACTTAGAGCAGGAAGGCATCACTTTAGACCACGTGGTGAAAAACGAAGGGAAGCGATCGTTTGCCAAAGTGATGTTAAATTGCTTGTGGGGCACAATGGCACAACGACCGTGTTTACCAAAGACAGAGTATTTGACAGAACCTTCCCGCTACTTCCAGATTATTCACGACAAAACCAAATACACGAAACACGTGGACGTCGTTCGTGAGGATTTGATCTTAATCAGTTACAAAGAAGAACTGGACTTTGTAGAAGCTGACGAATTTGGAAATGTGATCACTGCGGCCTACGTGACAGTCAATGCTCGCTTAAAATTGTACGAAGCTTTACACCGACTAGAAGATCGTGTATTTATTTTGACAATGACAGTTGCATCTACATCGATCGCCTTGGTCTCTCTCATCCTAATGTCCAAGGAGACCGCATCACGACGACAAGATTCTAAGTCTTGCTAGTGGCGGTCCCAAAAATTACGGTTACGAATGCAGTGACCCACAAGGAGAAGTGCACACGGAGTGTAAAATGAAAGGATTGACTCTCAATTATCGCACTGGTCGATTGGTGAACTTTGGCGTATTGAAAAAAGCCTTGCAGTCTGGACAGGATCGAAATTTTAAGTCAAGTGCTTCAGTTGCGGTGTGTCACTTCAACAGTGCGAACAGAAAGATTCTGCTTACTTGAAACATGCTCTGTGGTCTCCGGATTGTCACTACCTACCTTTAATGGGACCTAGTCATTGAGGTGGCATACCATGTCGTTTAAGAAACCAGCTTGGATAGGATTCAAACGTTGGACAACACCTAGACAGGAATTTAAACCCCATTTAAAATAATATTAAAAAATTACCAAATGAATTGCAAGAGAAGATCTACAAGGAAATTTGGCAGGGACTTGCCAGAGCAAAATTTTAATTTGTGACTGAGGAACTTTTATGTCGAGAAATTCACAAGAGGAAAGTCACAAAAGTCAACAAACAAGTCAGATTTCTCTGGATCAAGTGCGCGTTTATCTGATTATCCCGCTTTAGACCATTTACATCAGAAGATTTTAATGACATTCTTGACCGTTTCCTGGAATGGCAGTGGCCAGAAACTACTCACTGCATCCATCACTTTCCCTGTAGGAGACGTTTTTGAATAAAATAAGGACAATTAGAAGTGAGCCTCAATATGGATATAAACGACATGGTTATGGATACTTTACAAGAGAACATTCGTGGATTGCCTGTGGAGTTGAGAGTACGCATTTACTTAGAGTTTATCAAAATACAAGTGAAACGCAAAGAACAATAGCATCCGTTACTGGTACCTAAATGCTATAAGAGGATTGATTCATGTAAAAGCGTTCCAATGGTCAGACATTGTTCAACTGGACGAGGACCAGTAGACTTTGGTTGCCACTCATCCTTCTACTTACAAGGTGGCCATACTACTACGAATTCCAGAGGAAGAGTTAGAGGATTACGAAGAACTTTTTCGCTATCAAATTTTGTGTGTAGAGGAAAATTCTGTGCGGTGTGTAGTGTGTGAACTAGTGACTCCAAAATTTGGATTCGATACTGGAGTATGATTAGCTCTATGCAAAAAGCACACTTATTACCTCCGACAAAAAACGAGGGTACCATGCCACGATCTTTATCATGCTTGATACAACATATTCCGTGGAAGGAAATCAATGACAGTATTCAAACGGTGGAGGATTACCAACATTTATTACGAGAACTGTGTCCATTGAATTGGGGTCGACGTGTGGTGTGTGTCTTAGTGACTTGCTTTCTGGGATTTCGTTTACCAACCGATTCCATGTGGAAACTTTACGAACAGTACTTACCACCCAAAACATGAAAGTGGTCTCATTAAATGTACACGAAAGCTTTGCAGTTTCATCTCGATACTTATCGACCTAAGCGGGAAAAAAGAATTTTCAACTTTTAGGTACTTAAGATGTGTACGACGATGTGTGTGTAGCTTGTGACTTACACCCTCACTGGAAAGATGTACGTGACTGGAAAAGTTTGGGCTTCGAGGCTTGGACAAAGTAGTGGCACACTATGCCCAAGATTTGTAATCATAAATTCCAACGTTCAGTGAAAAAGGTAACTGTTAAGCCTGTGTTAGTGACAGTACCAGAAGAAGAACCCGTCACCGAGGAAAACCACTCCCTTCAGGACCCGCCATCGACATCCCCGAAAGGTCATTCCGGGGGGATCTCAGTGTCACTGTGCCCAGTGTAGAGACTCTAAGAACATTACACACTGTCCATAGGCCACCACACCGTCGTCACCAAAAATGTTCTACAGAGACTTGTTTATATTCCACTTTCATCGTTTTGATGTGTCTTTTATCCATGTACTTAACTATCTGGCTTTTACGTATTTTTGGCTTTCTTGTTGTTCAGATTTAAAGATTGCAGTAAACGTGTCCTGAAACAAGTATAAGATCTCTTGTCTGTCTTAGTGTCAAAAGTGACATTCCTTACACTACCATGGCTACCTCTGCTGTCTCTGTTCCCTCTTCCTCCACTTTCAAAATCATCGACAAAAACTTAGATTGTACCAGTTGGGAGGCCTTCTATCTTCAGCATCCCTTTAACATGTTAATTGCCCGACCCAGCGGTTCAGGCAAAATAGAATTTGTCAAATATTTGATTGAACATAAACATCATTTGATCGATCGTCCACCTCAACCTGTATGCCGAATTCGACAATACGATAGAAATCAACAGTTTGAGAGAAGTCATTCTAGACTATTAAAAACTATGGAATACTCTTATCCCTGTTTGAATGTTAGAGAATCTTTGGAAATGGAATGGGAGGATACCATAGAGGCAGAACCCCAAGACAAAGACGAAGAGGACGTGGTGGTCATGTCCAGATAGAAAGAACAAAAACAACATTTAGTGTCCTGCTTTGCCAAACACCTGGCAGATAAAATTACTGGATTGATCAAGAAAGATTGCTATGGATGTCAAAACGATCATCCCAGTCATATTTAACACGATAAATATTTGATGATGAGTCAAAAAGAAAAATTGGATGTGTATCTGGAAGACGCTTGGGGTCTCATTTCGGAAAAAGCAGTGTTGCATCAGTGGTAAAAAGACTTGCGTGATCATACCTGTCCTCCATTGACTACTCTGGAGATCTTCCGCATCAATGCTCTCTTGGCCCAGAGTGAGGAAACGAAGCAAAGAAACGGTTACTTGTCAGAGATTTTCAAACAAAAAGTCAGAATTGAATTGATGA
>JAECUM010086061.1:0-11225 GCA_016617855.1 Megalonaias nervosa | reverse complement strand
AGTCCCAAAGTGGAGTGACAAAAGCAAACAGGCAATTAAGGGGAAAAAAAATAGCCTTTAATAAGTTTATACACACCAAACATTACAAGGACTTCCTAAATTACACAGTAAAGAAAAAGATAGACCAAAATGTCATTTTCAGCATTAAACAAAAAACGTGCAAGGAATTCTGCTCATTATTATTTTTATTTTAAAAAAAAAAAAAATGCAAACTTAAAGCAATGAGGGATCTTCATGTTTTAAGGGGAAGCAATAAAGTGAAATTCTATATATACTACCTCAAAGAACCAAGGAGTAATAACTAAAAAAGATGAAGCAAACGCATTAACAGCACAAGTTGCAGGATTGAGCAGCAGCTCCAACTACACTCCCAAATTCCTGTCTCATTGGAAAGAGAACATAAATACCCCCATTTGCTTGCAGATAGAGGAATACAAACAAGTTCATTAAATGTAGATTTCACCATTGACGAATGGAGACAGTAGCTTAGCCGGATAAAGACCACCTCTTCTGGAGAGGATAACTTGGGATACGAAGTCTATAAAAGTCTACCAGAACAAAAAATAGAACTGGTGAATCAGGATCTGCCGAATGTGATCTGGATATGGAGAAATCCATATTCCAAATAGGCGTCAAGACGACGCCATTTCAATTGGGACAGAGAATTCGAAAACAAAACCCAGAATTAATTGGTGTCTTCTGATGATGTCGAAGCTCCTCTCCCACCGACTTTCCCTCCTTCACCACGGAGAGACGTTGCAATTAAGACGTGTTCGGTGCGTACATAAAAGAGGGTGGGGGTGGGTGTCTCTAATTTCCACCCAACGATAAATTGAGATACCATGGGTACTGGCATTAACTCTTTGCACAAGGCCAAATGGTCACAAGCATGATCGGTCAGTCAATCTGTCTACCCATTGTTCACTTGTCAATAGCTGGAAAAATGAACAAGAATTTGACTGGAAACATGAGCGAGCTTTCGTGCACCTTGAGTATGTCACCCACCTCTTAGACCAGCTCTCGCATCCAGACCCTCACTGGTACCAGAGGACGGACATACAGTTGAAAATGGCATGCTTATCTCCACATTTGTGGAGAAAGTGGACGATGAGAAAAATATATGATAACAAGAAAATTGCCGAACATCACTTGCTCAGTACAGCCTCTGGTGAAGACTCCAAGTCGAAAGAGAATGACGGTTCCTCACGCTGAATATTGGGACTAGAAGCTGCAACCACAGCAGGCACAATAAAGGCAGCAACATCCACAAACACATCTTTGACAGATTAGGGAAACAACTTTCAGAGTCCCTAAACCAGAAGAATGGGACTCTGACGCAACACAGGCCACCTCGGCATTCCCAGTCTCCATTAACCATTGTGGCGGAGATAGATGGTGTAGATCATCTGTATAAGGAGCTCGACCTCGTAGGTGCGGGCAGTAACTAGATCAACTAGATTCAAAATGGCCCTTGTCAGAGCTTATACATTCCTAGACAAGATATTTTATTCCGTTTGTAGTAACATTAGTGTTTATTTGTGAGGGAATAGTAATGTGTCCATTTACACTTACTACCATTTTAACTGATAGTGTGTGATTTGTAGGATTGGCGTATGTATGCTTTTGTCTTCACATTTTGGAGAAAAAAGTCCCGTTTCCAATATGCGTTTGTATAAAAAGTTGAGGTATAGTTTCTTTTAGGTCCAAGCAATATTTCTTTTTAAATAATTTGGTTTCTTTGTGGTGTGAATTGTATATTGCGTGAGGTATGTTTTCCTTCACATTCGTGCTTCAGGCATATAAACAGCGCGTTCGACGGTCCTATCATCAGTCATTATCCATCCATATGCATTCGTGGCCCTACGAGGAACGAAGTCAGACGTACCTCAGTGTTATCTGCTCTTAGCCACCTTACACTAAGTAAATTCTTAGAGGCTTCAAAGGAAGACATCAGGGAGTTCAGCAGCCAATTATACCAATGATTTGCATACAACCAACCAGATAATACACAGCATCCAGTTCCAGATCAGCAGTCAGTCAGATAGACATCCATCGACCAGCCAGCAGCAGTACCAGCCCGTCCAGCAGTTCCCGCCAGCCAGCAATCTGAAATTCATCCATCTCTTATTCTCGGCAGGAGTGGTCGAAAATTTCAATAAAAGATATGAGTAAATTGGAAATAAATCCTTCGGGTATTATTGTGATCTATGTTATTGGTACTTCTTTAGCATTTATCTAACGTCTAACTCCATTATAACCATGGCACAAAATATTAAATAAAAGTAGATACAACTAATTTACCAAAATATCTACAGATGCTTCTTAGTCATTTGACCGAAATTGGACTGCAGCAGCAGTGGTGATGGAGGGGGTGGGGGAGAGTAACATGCTTGGGGCAAGATTACCTGGTGGCTGCTCCATCTACACTGTCAAAGTTTGTACAAACAATGAAGTCCTAAAATGGATTCAATCGACAAAATAACAAAGCTGTCATTATTAGCGATTCTTTCAATGTATTGTGCTCTATGGAATCAAATGACTCCACTCGCAGAGAAAACCAAGTACAAGAGGAAAACCGCTTAATAAAAAACCTGGCAATAGTAATGTGGAATTCACGTGGATTCCTTAGCACACAGACATTCGTGGAAACTAGAGGCTGTCAAGGAAGCAAACCAAAGGCTTGAATAGTCCAGGTTAGTCGAACTTGATTACAGTATCCAGAAAATATATAGCACACAAAATCAACGGAAAAAGGCAAACGGAATGGGACAACTGTCATTAAGGTGGTAAGCTGTACTCCATGCAAGAACAAAAAAAAAAGCAGAAACATAAAGGTCTCTAAAGTAGCAAACCCTCAGAAGAATAAAATCTTCACAATAAGCAACTAAAAACCACAACATGTACTACCAACTCAAACCTCAAACATATGTAGATACTATATAAATGTACGTAATTCACTGTTTTACATGTAAGTAAACAATTAACAGCTGCTTCCTTCTCATAACTTGAATACACTACTCTAGTTTGCAACATTTCTCACTCTATTATTTTATAACTGTTCCTTTTCATATATAATTTTAAAAGAATGGAGTACAGTTAATAACTTAAGCATAATAATAAAGAACTCATCCTGTTTAAATCTTAGGCATACGTAAGGTGGATCCAAACCTAAACCATCAGGTTATGCAACATATTGTGGTAATGATTGATTTACAACCATGTAGAGATGTATCCTCGAAATATACAAACTGCTTTAAAATTTTGCAACAAAAAGGTGGTTCAAAACCCAAGATCATCAGAACCAGCTGCACAATGTGGCAATGATTATCAACAAATTACAGGTAATTGATAGTATATCTAGCTCCTCAGATTTAGAAACCATAAGGTGGTCAAGTCTTAAAAGCGTAGAAAACGTTCAACCCAACTGATTATATCAAGAAAAAATAACTTGGCAGATTTTGTACATATAAAGTCGCTAGAACCCAAAACCATCAGACTCAGCCGCACAAGGTGGCAAATTTTGGAACAATTTTAAATCTATTAAACAAAAAATCGAGGGTCAACGATTACAAAAACAAAAAAAAAAAAAAAAAAAAAAAGAAAGTATATTTCTTACCCATTTAAAACAATCTCCGCTTCTCTACCTATACAACTAACCCAGCACATAAATTCCATTCTTTATAAAATTTGCAGCAAGAGACCTTTAAGTTTTGGACGAAAGGAGATTAAATCTAGAATTGTTTAGTACCTTAAGGTGACGTCGTGGCGGCTGTATTGCCCCCTTTCCCTCCGTAGACGCGACCAGACATGACAATTAAGAAGTGTGCGGTGCACACATAAACACTTTTGGGAGTGTGGTTTAAATCCCTCCCATACGATAAATTATTAATCCAGCAGTGCTGGAATTAATCATTCGTACATGGGCGAACACGAAGTGAATTATGGGTCAATCAATTTGTAGTATCATCACATTCGCGGCCATTGGAGGGACATAGAAAGACGAACCTCAGAGTTCTTGTAGGTTACCCGCTGGTCGCTATTATTAGCAAGCTGCTTCAAGAAGGAGCAGACAGAGGAAGACAGAGAGTTCAACAAATATACATTTATCTACATCCATCCAAAAAGTTTAGTATCAACATCACACAACTAGATCAACAGCCAGACAGCCAGATCCAGCCGTTCCAAGTTCGAGATTCAGCACAGGAGTCCAGTTCCTGTTCTAGCCAGGTGTCCAGTTCCAGCCCAGGTGCACAGTTTCAGCCCAGCCCAGTCAGTTATCCAGCCGAGACTGAAATAACTAGGCATACCGTATTGATGATGATGTTCGTCCATCGGTGTCGATGAGAACGCCACTAGAGATGATCTTGCTGTTATTATGAACGTATCTTGAGTTGATTGGGATGAAGTTGTTATTTTTCAGGATAAATACTCTGTTTTAAAGACGAGTAATATTAAGTGGATCGACATAATTCGTAGAGTTCTCAGTGCTACCACGGATAATATTCCAGTATTTACTGACGGCGGTGGAATCAGTGACTCAAATGTATCAATCGCAACTGTCAGAGATAAAATTTAAAAAGTGTTGCTGATCGTTTAAAATCCACTGGTGATACAGTGACAGGTAAACTCAAAATGAATAGAAATAAAATCGTTGTTTTAAGAGAACCAACAGGTGATGAAGATACCGCAACAAAGAAATATGTAGATGATAAAGATACTACAATCGATTTCAAATTAACCACGCTGCGATCTGAATATGAGGTTCACGTGAATATTTGTTGAAATGTTAGTAGAAATTTTCAAAAACTTAGTAAAATCGTAGATGATTTCTTTGGAAGTCCAGCAGTCGTTGATATTAAACTCTCTGAAATTAACACAAAACTTTCTGAAATTAACAAAAAATTAGAAGATATTATCAGTGAAATTCCTGATATCGTTAAAAAGATTAATCTGATTAAAATTCCTCACAAGCAGATCACAAACGTGGTATACACAGTATCATCAGGATCATCAACATGGTCACAACAAAATAACACTATCAAATATACCGCGGAAGTCACTGGTGTGTACAGGCTTTCCGTGTTCAGCGCTGCAAAATTGAGGATATTTACCAAGTATCCATGGCGTCATTCAACCGATAATTTTTCTGGAACCGTGTCTATTGTGTTAAATCAAGCGGTCAAAGAAACGTTTATACTGGAACCATCTGACACAAAATTAACCCCAGCGTCTTACTGATGGTGTCTAGAATTTGTCGCTGAAACACGGCAATTGATTACTTAATACTTTAGAGTATATGATTTCACAAACGTCTGATCTAAATTTTGTTAAAAAAAAAAAAGATTCAGACCCAACTGAAAAATATCATAGACGAGTAAACAGTAAAAGAAATATCGTAGACGTACCATTGTGTTACGTATATATAATTAAATTGCTTGTGTGTTAGTTTTAAAAATCTTTTTTTTATTTTAGTTTTGTTTCATTATAATTTATTGTAATGATTGATTTCACGGGATTCGACATTCTTTTTCAGTAATTCTGTTTATCTAAGACGTAAAACGTGTTACGCGAAAACGATTGGCTATTGCCAAGGTCATTTCGTCTAGTCTGAATAAGCGATGTTTTATTTTTACATTTATTTCAGAGTTAGAGTAGATAGGGGTTCTTCCTACGTGACAATCGACATTTTTGATATTGCGTTGTCTAGTGTTAAGAGACCACGTAATCTATCTCGCGAGAACGGGATGATAATTTGTCAGATACAATAAATCTTTCTGAGCGCTCGTCAGTCAGTTGTATTTTGGAAACCTAGAGGGCTGGATAGGTTTTTATTGTTGAAACTAGATTGTTTTTGAAGTTCATTTGTTTTTGGAATTTAATAATTTATTCTATAGAAAAACAAACGAGTGTACTGTTTTATAAATTCTGGGAGAAAGAAATTCATTGGAAATTTATTCTGGAATTATTCGGAAACATAAACTGTGATTCAATTGAGGAATTGTTGCTATTTGTACAATGACCACATCTGACGTCATCGCCTTCCATATTGGAACATCGTCGAGATTCGAACCTGGATTCTAATAGAACTATTTAGTGATAGAACTTTTATTTTTCATTCTTAGGATTAAATTGTGGATTATATTCACAAACCGTAAGTCCTATTTTCCAATTTTTACATCGTTTTCTAGGGAAATATATTATTTTGTTAAAATATGCAAAGCTTGTTGTCTTCACTCTTTTCTCTTGTTATTATTGTACGAGCCTACACGGAACAATTGTTACTGACATAATTGTTTATTCTGCATCTGCCGTAGTCGCTGGAACACCAACTATAATAGGATCATTATCAGCCGCATACATAAGCGCTGCCAGCACTGGGAATTGGTGTTGCGGTTTTTGCTGGTATTCTTAATATAATTGTAAAAAAGATATCTACGTGTGCGGCTGATACATTACATGAATATCAAATGTTACTATCAGCGGCAACACATGCACACGCCAAATTATCATTGCTGATATCATCAGGAATCAATGATATAATAATATCAGATCAGGAATTTGCAGAAATGCTCCTAATTTATAAATCAAGAGTATACCACGACACCTCCGGTTAGGTAACTGGAAATCAACACCCGGCGGCAGACGCCGCCGTCTCCGACAAAGACAGAATCGCCTTAATTTAAATCAATAAGTAAATAATAAAATGACTACACCACAAGAACTCTTCCAACAAATCCAACAACCACGATGACATCAACGAGCTCAACTAATCCTGAATTCGACATTGTCTTTCCAACGGCTATTCCAGCAAAGGAAATAGCATTAGCACAATTACTAATATATTACAGCTGACCAAATATTAGATCAAAGTCATTCATTGGGTTGCCTGCAAATAATTTCGCTTGTGTTTTCCTATAAAAATAACCCTGATGGAACTCCCGATTGGCAAGCTGTTGCTATTCCTACGGGCAGTTATCAGATCGACCACATCAATGGCGAATTCCAACACAGGATTAAATCTATCACAGGAAAAAAAGCTAAAATCGCTATTACGGTTCATGAGACGACATTATCAGTGGCAATAGAAATATCAACACCTGACTACGCCGTAGATATATATCAATCATCGATCAGAACTGTATTAGGATGGCCAGAGATAGCACCTGTTTATCAAGGACCACCAGAACCTAAAAGATGTGATTTCACCACAAATAAACGAATATTTTAATAATTTCCAGAATATCGAAATTTTCTTTAATAGATGAGAGGATTTTCGAGTAGAATATCCACTTTCATCGCGTCTACTTGTGAAACGCTTCCTGAATTTGGTATTCACTATATATTTATGTTTGACAAAATAGAACAGGGGACTTCAGCGATAATTTTTTTTATAGTTTTTTCCAATAATATTAAATCCGAGCAGAAGCAAGAAGGCGATAATCAGCGAAACTTAATTTCCAGTATCACACAGTATTACAACGATGATGTAAAGCAACAGATTATCGAAACTATACAACATCTAAACCAGGTTGCATCAGACCTCGAATATCTCAACAAAATCATCGTCTAGTTTGTAAATTTCGTGGCAAGTGAATATTGGCCACCTGTTCAACCACCACTAAAAGTAAATATCAAACAATTATTTCTCGTTCATTTTAAAATAACAGAAGAACAATTACTAACATTTGTAATACCGGAATATAACGCTAATGTTTTAAGAAAATCAGTCAATGATATCATCGATGAAAATTTTCGCAAAGTGGTTGAATCACGAAGAAAAATATCCCCTCCAGCGATTATTCTCAAACATGACAATGATCCATACGGTGGAGGTCGGCATATATCACCAGGTGTTGTCGCGATCACATGAACGATCGCAGTTAATTTGGTGCGTGATGCTATTGATGGAAGTTGTCAAATAGATACTAAAAAATCCAAACAAGCACAACAACGATATATCTTATATTCATTTACCCCCGAAGTGCCTCCTGGGTTTCTAATTGTGTCAGTACTCGTTAATCCGGTTTATTTGAGATGTCATAATCCGTTATTATTACGGATACATTTTAGACTGACTGACCAGGCCGGACATGTACTTGATATACGACATGAAGTTTTGACGATAAGTTTGTATGTACGCTCGTAGCGCTCATCGAAGGCCAACAGCGTCATCGTAGATCTTTGCGTTCGTGGAGCAAAAATCTGAATCTGAATCTGAATCATAATCCGAATAAATATTATAATGAAATTTTATTGTTTTTTTTTTTTTCTGAAAATCAGACTAAACTCTGAAACTCGATGGGGTAAATACCCGATTAAAAATCAAAATGACACTAAACTGAAAATCGATGGGGTAAATACCCGACTAAAAAATCAAAACCAGACTAACCTCTGAAAATCGATGGGGTAAATACCCGACTAAAAAATCAAAATCAGACTAAACTCACCTCATCGATGGGGTAAATGGTACTCAAGATTATATTTTTGGTGATAAAATTAGGCTGAAACAATAAAAATATACTTTTTTACTGACCAACAACAAAAATAAATATCATTACAATAAAATGTTTTAAAATTGTTTTCGGACCGATTTTCTACTTTTTATGGGGTAAATGGTACTCAAAATAATGATTATCGTCCAGATATCATAATTTGACGGGGTAAATGGTACTCAAAATAACAGAAATCTCTCTAAAATTGATAAAAAATAAAAATAAATCAGAAAAATAAATATTATAATCTGAATTTGAGCCAGAATAAATTTAGATATCATAATATGAATCTGAATTTGCATCAGAATAAATATCATAATCTGAATCTGAACCACTTCCATAATCCTTCTTGACTTTCGTCAGTGACTGTCGTCGGTGACAAGGTCACCGCACATAAGCTTTTTCAACTGTCATATTTTTTCTGTTTCGTATTCGCCTGATAACTCTGATCTAACCTTCTCAATTGCCTTTGCGAGTGAAAATAATTTTTGAATATCCTCATCATCGACATAAAGTAGAGATTGTTTTACGGCTTCTTGAAGTAACTTAATGAATCTATACTCGGCTTCTAGTGTATCTCTCCCATCATATTTCCGTTCCTGTAGCGTTTCAAAATCATTTATAATTTTTCCAGTTGTTCAGAAAATTCTATATCCTTATCATTTAATTTTTTAATCTCAGAAATAATTGCATGAATATTTTCGGAATTCATTATATAATAAATATTTATTTAAAATAAAAATATTTCTAAATATATCAGAATCAGAATCAGAATAAAAATAAAAATAAATCAGAATCAGAATAAAAATAAAAATAAATCAGAATCAGATTCAGAATAATAATATTTCTCAATCAGAATAAAAATAAAATATATTAAAATCAGAAATAAATATAGTATTTATTAGAATTAAACAAACATAAACAGTAGCAATGATGAGCGGTTATCATTCCACGGGGTCCATTCATTTGCCAGTAATTGTTCTGAAGGGTCCTTCATTGATGGCTTTCTTATGGCTTGTATATGGGGGGATCCTTCATGATTTAATTTCTGGCAACATTCTTTCTGAATGTCATTGTGCGGGGTATACCCTTCAGTGAGATTGAGAGCTACATCACGCTACTGTTTATTTTGGAGGCTCCAGTTTCATATAGACCCCGAAATCAATCCCCCGGGTGAGGGAAATACATCACCCACCACGTTGTTTGACGTGGTGAGGCGTGTACATGAAATCACTTGCGGCGGTGCCCCACTATATTAGGAAAAAATTGGCATGATACCGCCCACCGTCGACAATAAGTTGGTCACGGGATTAGAAATATAGTCCTCGAGCATGAGAATTCGCCAATCTAATACTGCGCCACGGACTCATTCTTACAAATACATGTTTTATAAATTATTATATAAGTTACCTATGCTGGATAAGCAGGCAACCTACACGCGATCAATATCCTGAATATAAATCACAATTATTGTAAACTGGAAGGTGGATTTATTTCAATTTCCAAACACATTTCATAAAATAAACCATCTAGAATATCTGCATTCGATAATCGCACATACAAGTCTGCAAGATGTCTCGTCCGGTAAGTTCAAGTACATTTAGGTCTGTATACCTGGACTGCACATGCAAGCTGTGAGCGTGACTCATATCTGAAGTTAACCTATGCTGGATAAACAGGTTGAATAATAAATCATAAATCATAATTGTTGTCTAATTGCGTTAACCGCAGTGTGTGGATTTCCAAACACTCTATAAAATACACTGTATACAATATCTGCATTCGATAATCGCACATACATTTTCTGCACAAGATGTCATTCGCAAGGTTAAAGTAGATTATATATTCCTGAAAAAACTATCTTACCTGTCTTACACGTAAGAGCTAAAAATAACTTACCTGGATTTGTGTGCATTAAAAAAAAATAGCGGCAGTCATATGAGCACATGCAAACGGGGAAACTGCTTAATTACTCTAGCGGAGGAAACGTTCCTTGACAGAGTTATCTCCCTTCATCATCTAATACAACAGGGAGATAGTGAAATGCTATTTTTGGGGGTAAATTTGTGTGAATACGCCGATCTGGTTATATTATCTGCAACACGTTTAACTGAAGGCATGCAAATATCAAAATACTTTCCAGCTGCATTCGTTGATTTAAATATCATTTCTTCGCCTGTCTCTATATTCGTATATACAACTGATTTGGTAGCCTTACAATTGCCACCAGTATTTCCAAACTTGCAATTTTGACTCTGTGCAACAGCTCGTAAATTTCCCAAAGAATTATTAGTTTTACTGCCGTTAATGTGATCGATCACAAGTCCGTCTTTGATCATTCCATGAAAACATTCAAAGATAAATTTATGGGATAAGTATCTTTCTTTTCCAACATTAAACCTGAGATAACCAGCATTAACCACAACACCGACTAGTTCTTTCCGTCAACAGTTCCTGATTACACCATCACGAGTTGTCTCATAATTTTCAATAATGGAATGTTCAAAAATTCATTTTGCTCCATTTACATAATAATATTATTTGTCTAAATTATTATTTTATTGTTGAGGTGAAAATTTGGCGAGATAGTCTTCGGCGATTTTTATTGGAGATTCGACGCCATCGGTATTATTTTTTTTTTATCATAATATCGTTTCAGCTCTCTGTATTTTTTACCACCACAGTGCACACACAGCTCCGTTTTCCTCTAACCCCAAAACCACATTTCAAACA
>JAECUM010086048.1:0-13658 GCA_016617855.1 Megalonaias nervosa | reverse complement strand
AAAAGAATCTGGACAAGCTTATGTTGAATTTGCAAGAGAAAAAGAGCAGTTATTTAAGAGATGGTGCTTAGCAGAGAAAGTTGAACATGATTATGAAAGTCTCGAACAACTTGTATTACTTGAAGAGTTCAAGAACTGTGTTCCTCGTGACATTAACACACATCTTGAAGAGCATGAGATCGATACCTTGGAAAATGCTGCTCTTGCTGCTGACAAGTATTCTTTAACTCATAAAGTTCCTGTTGTAGGCAAATCATTCACCTAGCAGTCTACTACTAGAAAGGTGTTTGAGCCTAATACGACTCCTTCTAAAACTCAGTCTGACATAAATTCTAAAAATCAAGCTTCTGATAAACTTGATTCAAAATCCTTGTCTCTTCCTACGTGTACCTATTGCAAGTAAAAAGGACATGTCATTTCTGATTGCTTCAAATTGAAATATAGGCATCAGAATCAAGATAGACCTATCCCAAATGCTCTTATTTCTAAGAGGTCAAGGTCACGGTCATGTATTGAAAGCAATAGATTTGTTGGGTCTCAAAAACCCAAGTCTGATTTTATTATGGAGAATTATGAACCATTCATGTCGAAGGGTTCTATATCTCTCTTTGGTGATTTGGCCAATCCTATCCCTATTAAAATTTTAAGGGATACAGGAGCTTCTCAGGGTCTTTTATTATCAGGTACTTTGCCTTTTTCTGAGAAGTCCTGTTCTAATGAGTGTTCTCATTCAGGGAGTAGAGTGCGGTTTTGTTAATGTTCCTCTCCATTCTGTAAATTTGTCATCAGACTTAATTTCAGGACCTGTGACAGTCGGAAGTGTGTATAGTTTACCCGTTGAAGGCATTCATTTGTTACTAGGAAATGACCTAGCTGGAGACAAGGTTGTGGTTAATCCACCTGTAACTGACAAGCCTTCTTTGGATCAGAAAGTTGATCCTATTGAAAAAGAATACCCTGATTTATACCCAGCTTGTGCAGTTACTAGAGCTATGTCAATGAAAGCTCTTGAGAATGATTTTGATAAGGAAAATGTTCCATTAGTTGACACATGTATTGGTCAGGCTTTTGATGAGGTCACTTTCAGTCCTTGTTTGGATCAATCAAAGGGTATTGATCACAGTGATCCTCTTTTAACTACTCATTCTCTTTTATCTAATCAGGGTGACAAACAACAATCACTTGTCGTCGAACAGGAAAAAGATCCTGAGATCTCCTGTTTGTTTCAAAGGGCCATTAGTGAAACTGAAGCCACTGAAGTACCTGTCTGTTATTTCATTAAAAATTGAATTCTTATGAGAAAATGGAGACCTCCCGAGGTACCTGCTGGTGACGAATGGTCAGTGAACTATCAGATTGTAGTTCCAAAATCTTAACAGACAGGAAATACTTAGTTTGGCCCATGAAACTCCTCTGGCTGGTCATTTAGGGATAAATAAGACTTATCACAAGATCTTGACTCACTTTTATTGGCCAAAAATCAAAAGTGATGTTTGTAAATTTTGTAGATCTTGTCATACTTGTCAGATGGTAGGAAAACCCAATCAGAAGATACCTAAGACTCATCTGCAACCTATTCCTGCATTTGACGAACCATTTAGCAGATTTATGGTAGATTGTGTTGGTCCCTTACCTAAGGCCAAGTCAGGCAACCATTATTTGTTGACCATTATGTGTGTCAACAAGATTCCCAGAGGCAATTCCTTTGAGGAATATTAAAACCAAAACCATAGTAAAAGCTTTGATAAAGATTTTTACTCAGTTTGGCCTTCCTAAATCTGTCCAGTCGGGTGAAAGGTCAAATTTTATGTCTGGAATTTTCCAGCTAGTAATGCTTGAATTTGGCGCTCAGCAATTCAAGTCAAAAGTGAAAGTTTGGTTTCACAGAACTTTACTTGAGAAAAGTTTTGAGTCTTGTAATAGAGTTCATTCTCTCTTGCTCATTCTTCAAAATTTTCTTCAAATTAGATTTTACGGCCCTTACAAAGTTAAGAGGAAAATGAATGAGTTAAATTATAATAATAGTACTCTGATCTAAATAAATTAATGGAGTACTAGTATATTGAAAGAGATAGCCAAATACATTACGCAATTAATTTAGTTGTACCTGTCCCACATACTGAGGATTTAAGTGAAGAAATTCAGTCAGCACTGTTGATCTTGGAGCAATAAATCTTTTGAATTCGGAAATCATGAAAAATCTGGACCAGAAATTTTTACATTTGGAAGAACAAGAAAGGAATGAACTTAAGCAGTTATTATTCGAATATGAGCACTTGTTTCCAGATATTCCTACGAGGACAAACAAAATTTTTCATGACGTTGAAATTGTAGATTCAAAACCTGTGAAACAACACCCATACAGGATGAACCCTCTCAAACAGGAATACTTGAAAAAGGAAACTCAGTATTTGCTGGAGAACGATTTCATAGAGCCCAGTAAAATTGACTGGAGTTCACCATGTATACTTGTTCCGAAAGCAGATAAAACTTTCCGTATGTGCACTGATTGCAAGAAGGTGAACAGTGTGAGAAAAACAGATTCATTTCCATCACCAAGAATCGATGACTGTATTGATAACATTGGAAATGCCTGGTACGTCACCAAATTTGACCTTCTGAAAGGATTTTGGCAAATTCCACTAACGGATAGGGCAAAGGAAATTTCGGCATTTGTGACTCCAGATGGACTCTATCAATATAAAGTAATGCCGTTTTGTGATGAAGGGTTCCCCAAGTACTTTTCAACGCTTGATGAATATGATTACCTCTGGTCTAGATAATTGTGATGTTTACATCGATGATGTCATCATCTACAACGACACCTGGAAAGAACATCTTGCAACGATTCTGAAATTCTTCGACAGACTCACTGATTAAAATTTGACAATCAGTTTATCTAAAAGTGAGTTTTGCCGCGCTTGCGTGACATTTCTTGAGCAGATTGTGGGACATGGTCAAGTTAGACCTATAGATGCTAAGTTGAAGGCTATCTCTTATTTCCCTGTGTCTGTCAGTAAAAAGCAACTGATGCAATTTTTGGGTATGGCTGGATACTATCGAAAATTTTATTCCAATTTTTCTAATATTGCTGAACCCCTGACAAACTTGTTAAGTAAGAAAAACAAATTTCTTTGGACTGAAAAATGACTGGAGGCTTTTGATAGGTTAAAAGCCATACTCAAAAGTGCACCGATTCTCACAGCTCCAAATTTCAATCAATCTTTTAAATTATCTGTTGATGCAAGCGATGTTGGTGTTGGAGCAGTATTGATTCAAGAAGATAGAAATGGTGTTGATCACCCATTTTGCTATTTCTCTAAGAAATTAAATAGGCACCAAAGAAATTACTCAACAATCGAGAAGGAATGTTTGGCTTTAATATTGGCATTATGGTATTTTTAAGTTTAAATTAGTTCAGCTCCTTCTCCGGTTGTTGTGTTTAGTGATCACAACCCCCTTACTTTCATCGACAAGATGAAAACTAAAAATCAAAGATTATTAAGGTGGAGTTTGTTTTTGCAAGAATATAATCTTGACATCAGGCACATCAAAGGAAAAGACCATTTGATTACAGATGGACATTCCCGTGTATAGAAATATTATTTCCTGTACACTTTGTATAATTCACAAGAGTTTTCTTATGTAATTTTATTTTACCTCATGTATAATTTGCATATGGTAAAAAGAAGGTTTTATTACATAACTCTTTCTTTTTCTTATGGGAAAGTGTTACGTATATGTAGTTTAATTACTTGTGTGTTAGCTTTTAAATTCCTTTTTTTTTTCTTCATTACATTTATTATAATGATTATTTTCACGGGATTTGATATTTTGAAAAAATATCAGTCTGATTGGAAAGTGAAAGTATGACTTAAGCACTATTTTTAGATCACTTTGGTTCATAGATTTTGTAAACACTGCGTGAAAATGATTGGCTATTACGAAGGTCATCTTCAGCCTACGTGTTAGCTCTGTTGTAAACAGTTTTATTTTTAAATTCATTTGCAGCGTGAGAATCTGATTTTTAGATATGGCTATTCTAGCTACGTGCTAAATGGCATTTTGTTTTATTGCGCTATTGAAATTAGTGGTCACGTAACCCGTCACGTGAGCCACCATGTGATCTAAATTCGAGGCTTAAAACAGGCATTTTGCTATTAGATTGATCAGTCGTAATTTTTACACCTCAGAGCTCAAGGTGTTTTATTGTTGAAGCCAGATTGTTTTGAAGTTCATCTATTTTTTGGAATTTAATAACTCATTCTCTAGAAAACTATACAATTACTTCTTCTTTCTATAAAATACTTGGACAAAGACATTCAGTGGAAATGTATTCTTGAATTCTAAACCGGAACATTATAAATTGCGATTCAACGAGGAATTGTTGCCATTTGTACAACGACCTCATCTGACGTCATCCCCTTGCATAATGGAACGTCATCGAGATTCGAACCTGGATTCAATTAGAACTGTTTAGTGATAGGACTTATATTTTCCAAGTCTAGGATTAATATTTGGATTATATTCACAAACCGTAAGTCCTATTTCATATTTTTATCTTGTTTTCTAGGGAAATAAATTATTTTGTTAAAATTTACAAAGTTTGTTGGCTTCACTTTTTTCTTATGTTACTTTTGTACGAGCCTACACGTAACAAGAGAAAATTGGGTTGCTCTTCTTGGGATATGTGAATTTTGGCTTAAATATTTCAGAAAATTGTTTTTTGAAATTTAAATTCCGCTAGTTTTTAAATCCCAAGTACTATTTTAGATTTTTTTTGAAATCGTTAGTGAAAACAACACTTTCATTCACAATGTCATCAAAAGTGGAGACTTTTCTTTCTAGTCCTACTCAGGAGCAGCTGAGACATTGTGTAAAACAACATTGGATTGAATTGGATTTTGAATTATAGTGGCGTGTGCACGTGTTGTGCATGTGCCACTATTTAATGCCTGCAAGGCAGGCTGTTAAATATTCCTGGGAGAGGGCATCAGATCCACCTTCCCCAGGCTTTAATGCACTCAAGGAGTGCTGTTAAATAAGCCGTCAGGCAGCGAAACAGTATGTTCCATGCTGCCTGAATGTTAGGCTTGTCACGAGTGGGAATAGACCCATCACGCACTCATGTTTCAGCGGCTATTTACCAGTCTTTGTTGATGAGTGGGATTTGAGGCACACACTCATATTTGGCTATGTATATTTATGCGTGCATTGCACGCTATTAAATTTAATGTCCGGTCGAGGAAGGGGCGGATGCAGGTTGGCATGTAGGCGCGAGTCCATGTGGAAGTGCTCGTTTTCTCCAGGGTTGTTGGTCTAAAATTGCGCCTTGCACGAATTTTGAATAGTCAAGGTATTTATTGCCGAAAAGGTTGATTCGAATTGATTTGGTAATACTCTGTGCTGTTTAGGAAGGCGGTACCTCTGATGACAGCCATTAGTATGTTATTATTTGTGTTTGTCACATTGTGTGACTGACCCTGATGGTCCTGGGTTTAGACCACCTTGTATGCGCTAATTTGGGGTCCTAGGTAACATACTTGACTTTTTAGGAGGGCCTATCGGTCATGGGTTGGCTAAGTGTGTTTTGGGACCGTGTGTGTACGTAAAGTATTTATTTGCCACCTTGTGGGGCGGGGCCTGATGGTCATTGGGATTTGACCACCTTATATGATTCTATTTGAGGTCATACTATAGTTCATATAATTGGTTTACAGTGCCACTTGTGTGGCAGGCCCTGATGGTCCTGGTGTTCGGACTACCTTATAATGTCTAAGTTTAAGGACATTCGTCATGGAATGGCTGTCATCTTTGGTAATTAGGTTTCAGAATGTGTTAAGTAGGAATATAGTGTTAATGAGGGTTAAGAAATTAATGAAGACGAGTGTTATGGGAGTTATAAAGAAGATTATTATTATTATTATTATTTTTAATAGAGAGGGTGAGTGAGCGAGAGAGTATTATTATTGTAGTAGTGGTGGTTCGGTTAGTCTGCAGGTGTTTATGCTTTTTCGGATTCTGTTGTTGCTAGTTCAAAAGTGATGTTTCTTTATTTACGTGTTTGGTCCTAAGTTTAACCCTATTTTGTTTTGTTTTTTTATTCTGCACGATTGTCTCTGCTGAATAATCAGAGACCCTCGTGCATGCCAGAGTTATTTTGATGTGGAGCCCTATTTATAAATTTTGTTATTGTCAGAACTCTCCTCCCAGCTTTGTTGGGGTGGGTGTTATGGGTTTGGTTATCGTTATCTAGAGGTGATCGCCGACGGTGTAATTTGCCCGGGACGAGTAAATATCAATAGAAACTGAGAAATTTACAGGTGGAATAGATAAAGAGCTGAGCAGGGTATATAGAACAGAATAACACGAGCCACCGTTACAAATAAAGACAAAATTTAATCAAAATTTCTAACAATAAAGTTCATAAACAAAAGTAATAATACATTACGATTGAAAGATACACTTCTTTCTTTTTGACTTAACTTCTTCAACGAATTTTCAAATACAAAGAAATGATGATACCAATAGCCGATCTGTTAAGCGATAGAATTTAAATCATCATTAGATCAAGTGAAATATATCGAAAACATTGCCTTGTACAGTTTCATAACCTGATGGTCTTGATTCAGTCCAAATTCCACATCGACTATCCCTTTTGACTTCCTTGTGCCGGTAAGTCTGGGTCTTCTCCACTTTGGACTTCCTTGTGCCGGTAAGTCTGGGTCTTCTTCACTTTTGACTTTCTTTTCCAAATCTCAGGTGCCTCGCCTCTTACGCCCCTTTCAACTCTGTGTCCACTTTGGGTTCGTAATACGTAATACGTAGAGCTATCTCGCCCTTCCAAAATAACAAAAATAAGCAACCTAAATCTTTCGTCACATTATACTGGGGGAATAGATCAATACTTTCCCCCCCTCGTTCGGTCAGATACATTCTATCCTAATTTCAAACAGATCCTAATCGGTTATCTAGTCTAACTGGCCATGACAGACCGTAACAACCTAGTTTCACAAAATTAATGGTCAACTAATGGCTATTTCAACCTCCCACCGAGACATTAGTTCCAGACTAGTCTCAATTACACAAATGAATGAAATTCCTTGCATTACGGTATTTAAAACGACAATTAATTGGTTATCATACGTGAACTCATATATAGGTCGGAGAATTCACACGGATTCTCGCATCTCAACTAAAATAAGGCATGAAATTCTAGATACATAATTTTCTATAATAAACGAGACTATACGTTCAAACAAGTCGTCAATGTTTGTATAAAGAAAAATATCATTGTACGGACTCGGATAACGAACTCAACACAGGTATACCATATCAAGAAATTAAATCTACGAACTTAAGCAAATAAATCCATGCAAATACAAGGAAATAAATCAAACAAACCATCATAGTAGTATCAATGAATTACATAAGATTGTTGCAAATACCTTGTTTTCCCAAGCTCTCACTTCCAGAACGTGTCTGTCAATTTTTCCAGACACTTGCTTCCCCTGGATGATTTCTACGAGTGAGTTTACTTCTTAACCCACTCGGAGTCTATTTACATTTGTTCTCTTGCAGAAAAAAGCGTAGACTGATTTTCAAATTTGCTATTTCGCACATATAAACTGAGAGTTTTCATGTGAAACCACGCCCCCTTCATAGCGTGACCAATCTGGATGAAATACATTTCCCGCCCGAACTGAAACAGTGCAGTTCGTCTGACAAACCTTGATTACCCAACTGATTCCTGGTAACTTTCAGAAATGACAGTTTTCCATACCGATCAGAAATTGACCCCTTTCCTGTCCAGTTTAAACAAACGTAGCCTTAATAAAAAAAATTGCTAAACTCGTGACAGAGACTGTCCCAATCCGTGCATTATGGCAATTTAAACGTGCGCAGAACTCCATAAATCTAATTAATCGTACGCGTGTCCAACTAAATGTGTTCTACAGAGATCGACAGAAAAATTTGCTTCATTACAGTTATTGATTTTAATCTGCACGAATGTCTCCGCTGAATAATCAGGTCCACCGCGACATTTCGGAGACACCCATGCAATCTGCTGTTTTTATTTACTTCATGTGTAACCCTGTTTATATATTGTAACCTAAATTTGCCCTATTTTGATTAGATTTTAATTAGATTTTAAATTTTATTAGATTTTAATTAGATTTAAGCTGCACGAGTGTCTCCGCTGAGTAATCAGGTCCCCATCGACGTTTCAGAGACCCCCATGCAGATTTTTTATTATTATTTGTGGGTTTTTATTTTTATTTTTATATTTTACCCTTAAGTCCGAATTCCTTTAAGAATTTTAGGATGTTAATATATGTTAAATTGATATTGGGGTTGTTTTTCCCTATGAATTCCGATAAGTTGTTGGAGATTCAATTTCTTTTTGGGCTATTTGCAATTTATTTCTAGCCTGTTGATATTGAGAGCAGTTATTAAAGATATCTTGGAGATCCTCTATGGTATGGCACTGATAGCAGTTTATGGTTGTGGGTTTTGGACCCAAGTGCTTTCCAAAACTGCTTGCGAGTTTTGTCTTGCCTGTTAATATTCGATTGATAATTCCTTGGTCCGAGCTGTTTACATTGGGTGGTCTTGTGGACTTGTTTAATTCATTTAGGGTGGAGTAGAGTTTCCTGCCTTTGGGTGTAATACTCCAAGATTCCTGTTATTTTGTGTTTATGTATGTAATTTTCAGCAATATTTAGGGTTTCAGTAGTGCGTAAAGCAAAATGAAGATACTGTCTTTTTATTGCTTGTTTGTTAAGCCGGAAATATATACCGGAAATAATCTTGGACCGCTTTGTTCCATGCTGCAACCTTTCGGTTTAAAGGCAAGATAACTGGCTACGATCCCTCATTGCATGGGATTTTCACTAGAAGCCTGATGCCTAGTTGGTCCTAAACGAAAATGCTGGTGCTCGAACATCAAGTATGGCCACCACAATACAGTTGCCATCTTGCAAATCTTGTTTTATCGCTACTTCACCTAAATGGACGTTCATATCAATTTGGGGTTTCATAACAGATTTCTTATCATGTTTAATTGGTTCTAAACAATAACCGGCTGAACTGGCATCCAATATGGTCACCATAGCAACCATCTTAAAAGTCTTGTTATTACTTCTGCTCCTGAACAAAAACTAATATCAGCATGGGGGTTTCAACAGAAGACAACTTACACCGTTTAGTTGGTCTTTAATAGAAATCGTGCCGATCTAATATCCAATGTGACAACCACAGCGGTCATCTTGAAAATCTTTTCGCTATTTTTCATAAATAGAAAGTCATAACAACTTTGGGTTTGCATCTGAAGACTTATTGTCATGTAATAGTTGGTACTAATTGAAAACGGTGCCCATCTGACATCCTTTATCGGAATATTGGCAACCATATTGAAAATCTTGTTATTGCTACTCTTCTAATTGGACAGTCATTTTGAGATGGGTTTTTCACTAGAAGATTAATTATGATATCTAGTTGGTTATGAATGAAAATGGTGCCAATATGACCTCAAATATGGCTGCAATAATAAACCTATTCAAATTCTTGCTGGTAATTCTAATGAATGGATGGTCATATCAACTTGAGGTTTAAAATATCAACAATATCAGAGATAGCTTCAGCACTCAGCAGTTAAAAGAAGAAATGGGTCTTATCTTGACTTCCTAGAAATTCTTCTCAGACAGTCGAGCGTCCGTACCTTTTAAGGAATGTCGGTTCTTCGACCCAAAATAAACGTGGTTCGGTCGGCCGACCGCCCCTGCTTCTCATTGCCGACCCTAGCACTTTTTCTCCCATGGTAAAAAATAAATCACAATCGCTTTATATATATATATATATATATATATATATATATAGTATATATATATATATATATATATATATATATATATATATATGGGATTTAAAACGATCTGCCATCCATAATTTAAAGACCTGTGCAAAAGGAAAAACATTTTTTTATTTGCCTTCTCTTGATACCTTCAAAGCCAATCAGAATAAAATCAGGTTCCACTGTCCTACGTGCCATTTAGGACAGTGGAGTTCTGATTTTAATCAAATTGCCTCCAAAGCATTGTGAATTGTTTCCAGTCACGTTTGAGAATAATGAATTCGTCTCCAAATGAAGTCCATTGTATTTCCGGTCTTCTCTTTCAAAGTTGTATCTTTTCATGGAACGAAAACGGTGGCATGTTGTATAAATTCGGTAGTTCGTAAATACTGACAACGGAGATATTTTAATTAAAAGGTCCACTAATATGGGCACCATTTCAAGGGAGATCACAATAATAATAAATGATATTAAAGGAAAACAGTTCTGAAGAAGAATTGTGTCGTACGAGAGTCTCATTCACTGATTTGACCGTATTTTCCCCTAGCATTTCATGTATGTAATGCTTAAAAGGACTGATAATACTTACATGACCACAACAATGTGCAGTAGTTAGTTTTCATATGATGCGTCTTTTGGTAGTTGTCTGACCTGAAATCACTAGTATACGATATACTATGGGTTAGTTAGAAATTATGTTAACTTTGATTGAAAAAAATATAGATTTCTAGCAGTCTGTGTGTTTTGACAAAATAAGACAGTGATAACCGTGATATATATATATATATATATATATATATATATATATATATATATATATATATATATATATATATATATAAACTGTAACTGGATATTTTGATGTGGAAAATTAAAATTCCCATCAGTGACTAATGTGTGAAAACATACCAATTTCAAGGAAGTAATTCAGACTTTACACTGAAAATAAGTTGGAGGTGACCGCGCCTTACAGTGTGTTTATTATTCCAATGTATTATGTAACATTGTAGTCGTTACATATCGTTCCATATTCTTGCCCTCGGCATCTTTGGCAAATGGTCAAGATGGAATCGTTTTGCGTCGCTGTCACTTGCCCAGCTCCGACTAGCAGCATTAGCCGTTACCCTTTACTGACAGTGATATTTCTACATACATGTTTCACAGCAGATATTCAACCATATGCTCCTTTATAGCGAGCCTCCAACAATAAAAAGCGTCGACAAAGAACTGCCCTTCCCATACAGCACTGCAAGATCTGGGATTTTGCTTTTCGTTTTTCTTATGATTGAACAACCACGACCCTGATTTGTTGGTGCAGAATTCTATAGTCTCATTCAACTAGATATCGCGCGTGACTCACGATTGTAACGCTCAAGGGCGCAGGGGACAGTTTTTATGCACAAATCTAATGTTGAATACACCTGCCTAATATAAAAATTCATAAAAAAAATAAAATACATGTGTGAGGTCAAAAAGTTCCATATTTTTGGATAGATATAATAAAGCAACACATAAGAATATCGTTCACTTGATCTGTCAAGTAATTCACAATAAAAGGTTGATGTACCCCACCCCCAAACTTATACATGCATTTTTCATGTCCGAAGGTCAATTTTGAGAACACGTGGTGCTTAGAGTGCAAGCACAAGCCTAGCATCAGTTTCAAGAACAACACAGGCCGGAAAAAAAAACAACTCACAAATATGTTCATATCTGTATTTATTACACAATAATAGCTCAAAAAGTCACACCATACCATTAAGTTAAGAAATTTGCCAGGGTCCAATATGCGAAACTGTCCCCTGTCACCTCAAAAAGGGGCTTACCAGTTTTCTGCTAATGCACGATTTTCACATTCTTATTTATATGTTGGAATGACCTAAGAAACCATGTATATGTAATACAGGTTTTCGCTTCAGCACGCATACTAGGACACTAACACATTGTCCGCTTGTTCATCAGTACATTCTACTAGCTCTGACGTCATTAAAATGTGTATACGTTTATCGTTGAAGCACAAATAGCAGAAACGGCCCTAGGATGTGCGGGGCCCAAGGCAGCAAGCGATGAGCGGAGTCCCAAGCAAAAAAATTGCATTGCGGGGTTGATTTCCGTCATCAGCGCGAGGCCCAAGGCGGTTGCCTCGTTCACCTTTAGGGCCGGGCCTGACAAATAATGCTTAGGAACTTTGCATTATAAACTGTATATTTTCTAGACAAGGCTCTCTGTCAGCGTAGAGACCGCTCCGGTGGCCTAGTGGTTAGAGCGTCCGCCTCGGATGCGGGAGGTCGGGGGTTCGAACCTTGGCCGAGTCATACGAAAGATTTTAAAAAATGGTACTAACAGCTGCCTTGCTTGGCGCTCAGCATTAAGAGGTTAGTGTTAGGACTGGTCGATCTGGTGTCAGGATAATGTGACTGGGTGTGACATCATGTCACATGTTTGCGGCATGATGCCCCAGTGCTAGACATCACTATAAATTGTCACACTGCATACATCGTAGCGATATGACTGAAAAATTGTTAAAGCTACGTTAAAAATCTAAATCACACACACACACACACACACTGTCAGCGTAGATCTAGGGAAGTCACGCGAGAATCCGGTTGAGCGAGACTGTGACAAGTCTAGGTCTGTACTGTTTGCAATGGCATGCACATTGTATCGTTGTATGTGGATATACATGTAAGTGGTAAGTTCATGAATTGGCCGTCATGGGACAAGTTGTCTGGTCAAGCAATACCAAACAAGTCTGCTGTGCTATAAATTTATCATAACACTTTTACCATATTTCTAGGTTGGTTTTGTTTTCTTTTTTTATTAACGTTTTTACAGAGACAATGCAATTTTCTGATAATCGAAAGGTTGTTGCTGATAAAGATAATGTTATGGTGAATTAGACTTAAAAATAAAACCTCACCGTTTGGGCTTGAACCAAACGTCGTGGGTTTCAGAGCTGCTTTATCTCTCATAGGCCGATAAATCAGCCCCCCAAATCTGTGTTGATACTGATGGACGATAAACCGCCAGTCGATATTATTATAGGTGTGGGGCTGATATATCGACCTATATTTCGCACACCACTCTAATCCACTCAGCTATCAGTAGTTACACCAAAATAAGACAAAATTTGCATGCTGAGTACTTTTTTATGTTACCATAGTTACTACACAGAGTCGACGCAATGCTTCTAACGTATTTCATAGACCCTGTCTCTTCCAATACAATTTTACGACTTAAAACTAACATTTAAATGAAGGGTTCCGTCTGTATCATTTTATGCTGGACAAGGCATTATGCTTATTGAAGAAAAGACAATTTATATTTTTTCGCTTTCGAGATTTCATTTCAGAATAAATGTGCAAACTTAAGAGATGGTTTCCCAGTTAACGGATACTTTTACTGCTGGAATTTCTCTGATTCCGATGTACTGCCTTAAGTTCGTTCTACCTAAGTAATAGAAAAGAAAGAAAGAAAGAAAGAAAGAAAGAAAACGAAAGAAGAGAGACAAATTCATCCGTTTTTATATGTGCATCATAAGTGAAAAAGCTTAAAGACTTGTTTTAATTTAATCGCTCAGAAAATCACTGCCATCTCACCTCTTAACGCATGGGTTGGAGTCTCAAGCTCGGACAATGGGGTAGTGTGAGAAAACATCCCGTGGGTCGGTGGTTCTTTCCATCGTTTTTCCAGGTTCTTCCTCCATCAGATATAATGCAGCCATGTATAACCTATCATGTGCTGAAAAATGGCGCTAAGCCCACACACACACACACACACACACACACACACACACACACACATA
>JAECUM010086041.1:0-25834 GCA_016617855.1 Megalonaias nervosa | reverse complement strand
AAATAAAACAAAACAAAAAACCCCAGAGCAATAACTTAGATTATAAGAACACATGATAACTCTGCATATGTAATTTTATAGTGAACCGTAGGAATGCCAAAATCTGACATATATATGAGACAGTTCCTATGTTCAAAAAGATGGAATACATTTTGCAAACTGTACAAAATAGAAGTTGTAGACGGTCATCCTTTTGATTGTCCGATAACACCTAAAGAATATTAATCAGGCACAAACTATTTATTTTTCAGAATTGTTTTGGTATACCATTTTAAATGCAACAGCATTCAAGAATCTTTGCCACATTTTTTTAAAAATGAGCTTGTTACAATACCATTAATACAAGACAATGATTCTGCATCTTTGTTTGCTAATGTAAACAAATATTTAGCAACATTTATTAAGTCCTTTTAATTTTGTCAGCGAACGAATCATCTTTGCCTTTTGATGGACTACTACCTCCACTTGTTTCTACACCATCTACTAAATTGTTAAATAAATTTGCTATAGATATAGCAGCAGTCTTGGTACCTAATGGTAGGTGTTCTCTAAATTTTAAGCTAATATTTATAAAATTTCTCCAACTGTGTTAGAAATCATTCTTAACTTTCTACAATCTCCACCTGTTTTTGCAATGCAGCTTTTTGCTTGACTCTCATTCTTTTCTGATATATTTTTTAACCTCTTCATACACATCAACATCAAATCTAGATTTCATTTGCGAATTACCAGTCTCTACACCAGTGACACAAATTATATAGTCTGATTCCTTTTGTTCAATTGATAATATTTCCTTTGTTTAAATTAAGCTGATCTTCGTGTCTTACATCTATTGATTAAATGGTTATGTACTGTGTTTTTTGTTAGCAGCTCATTTACTCAAATACATTTATTGGTTATCATTTTTGAGTGAATAATCTTCTCATACTTGAATAACACTGGTCTCAGCGTCTTTTACCCGTTGATTAAATAGTACTACAGAGTATTCATTTTGCATCTCTTTTTCATCAAGTACTTTTTATTAGTTATCTTTGACAAGTGCATGTTCTTGACGGTATTTTGATTGTGTCTCTGCCGATTTTCAAGTATGTCCAAGTTTATTGAATCTATCACGAAATTTGTTTGTTATGCTAGAAGTAGGAACAGCTTGTCTATTTGCTAAATTCCCAATATTTAAAATTTTCAAGCCAACCAGATCCTTTTGATTTACTCTTTGCTGAATTAGTTGCTGAAAGTTCTGTACCACCATTTTAGTGGATCTCTGATTCAATTACCTCACCAAACCTTCGTGAAACTGATGCATGGTTCACAATTACAATCTATATACATATATCTTGCATACGTGCTTTAAAAGTCCAGTTCTACATTAATAGGTGATTTCTCTCTGATTAATTCCTCAGATTTCCTTTGTTTATGTTCTACAGATTGTTGTCCAGTTTGAAATTATCTTAGATGCTGATCATGGAAATCGTTATCAAGGTTTACCGTGTCTTCTATTTGTATTTGTATTTGATCATGTTCACGTGCATTATTTTCAACGATATAATCGAAATTATATATATGACTTACTGCCATTAATCCGAAAATGGTTTACAGAAATGTAAAAACGCTAAAATCTGGAGGGTTAAAAAACAAGAAAGATCATATTATAAATTCTGTATAAAGCGCATTATGTAATAAAAATGATGAAAGTTTAAACAGCGCGATCTATTATTTAATAGAATCTGCTGTTTCCGTTTTATGTATCTTGTTTATTTGCCAAATATCAAAAACTGTTTCTGTGATAAAATGCCAAAACCCACACAAAGAGAATGTTAGATACCAAGAAATTCAACACCACAAAGAAGAGTATGACAAGACTTTGTGTAACCAGATCACTGGAACGCTTTCGTCTGATTTTTTAGGTAAGAAATGACTTGTACAAAAGCATATGCTTTTGTCGCTGGACAATTATCATACCCTATATCTATAGATAAAGTACAGAGGAAAATTAACGTAAAGTGCCATTCAGCACTTAAATCTGCTTTCAGCGTTGTAATCAGCATGCTTTTGAAGTGATTGTTTAAGATGTAAATAGGTCATCTGTCAAATAGGATAATGGAGAAGTTGCAAAGTAATTATTTTATTTTCCTTTAGTTCACAATCGACTTCTAGACATCATATGACCTTTTACCGACACAATTATTAACATTGTACACGCAAATGTAAAATCAAACGTACATTGCTAACCACTTTAACTTTTAGGCTTATCAAAAATAGCGTGTGCAGAGCAGAGCACGACTTTTATCCTTAGATGCGTAGCATAGCTTTCACCTTCATATACACGGTGACTGAAAGAAAAGGCGTTATCAATTCAATTTGTACCATTCAAATTTTACTATAACGGTAGCTTACGGCATACTTTAAAAAGCGCTATTGACGTTTAAAATTGGTTGAAACCGTGCCTGGATATTTAAGAAATTGTAAAGCTAATCATTCAAGATTTTTTTTTTTTTTTTTTGTTTTTTTTTTTTGTTTTTGTTTTTTTAAATCGACAAAATTGTTGAGGAAACCAGCGTATATGTTGTTATATGAAATATTGTATTGAAAATACTGAAGGTCTCTGGTTGGCTGAATTTAAGTCCTGGAAGAAAGAAATAATGCAATTTTTCAAAAGGTGTTTACGTGTGTGTAATTGTACGAAGTAGCTGGTTTGAATCTCAAAATATTTTCATTGTATTGCTATCGCCTCACAGGTACTACTGGATGCAACTGGAGAGATCTCACCTCTACAGATTTGTACGGTGACACCAACAAGAGAATTTGTATTAAAAACAATGTGCGCAGCATATAATTGTCATCGGTATAAAATATAATTTAAAACCTGATTTACCGGTCTTACTATAGTTCTTTGGCCAAATATTAGCATTACGGTCTATGGGAATGTAATGCACTGACCGTGTCCATTAAAGGTAAACTATCTTTTTTCTTACCAATTTTATATTGAAAATGGACTTGGGCCAACTCATTCGGTTATGTTAGAAGAAAAGGCAAATACATGTTATTCAGAAGGCAACACATATTTTAGTACTTGGAATGAGAAAGTCACAAAGTTCGGCTAATTCAGAATGTAAAAGAGATAATGACAGCAGGTTCAAAATTTATAACTCACTCATAGATCAATTTTACAAATATCAGCTTTTCGTAAAATATTGTTTTTGTTCGTTTTTCGAGTTAGAAAATGACCATGACATTAATGAGTAGTTTTGTTTTTGTTAATAGGCGAGTGACTGATCAGGCCAATTTGTGATCTGAATTGTGTGTGACCCACTTGACAGGAGATGCCGCGTGGGTTTGCTTGATCAATAGAGGACCTGCTGCTTTCCTCAGACTGACACTGATTACGATTCTGCATTACCTCTGCATTTCTAATCCGTTCAAATATGTAACTCCAGTATGGATGAGACCCCGCAAGGAGACGCGATCCTGTGTGAGACCTACCCCAAACCCATGGTCAATGTTGAAGTATTTCAAGGATGACGAGGGAGTCTTTGAAACGATTCTTCTGACAACCACGAGATCGATTTCCCTCCTTCAGTTCGCCGTAGATCATCTTTAGTAGTCGCTCTTCTGACATCCTGGTGACGTCGCCTACCCATCTTATCTATGATTTCATCAACAAAGAGTGGATGCCTGGAACACCTCAGTGTCTGGATCCCTATCCTGCTATATTATCCTTGTAAGTTTTCTCAGGAAGCCTATGTGAAAATGGTTCAGATTCTTGACATGGCGTATGTACACCATCTAGGTTTCGCAAGCATACGGCAGGGTCTGCAACACAATGACCTTGTAGACCATAAAGTTTGTTTGGAGACTGATACCTCTACGCTCCCACACTTTTGCACGCAATCTGCCAAAGGCCACACATGCTTTAGCAATTCGTGCATTAGTTTCATCATCGATTTGACTGCATGTGATAGTGTGCTACCGAGATATGCGAATTTTTCCACTTCCACGATGGTCTGGTCACTTCGTGTGATGGTAGGCTCTGCCTCTGTCTTTTTGATACTGATTGTAAGACCGAAATTGTCACAAGCTAAAGAGAAATGGTCCATACTTTCTTACATGTCAGACTCAGATTTGCGACTCAGGGAACATTAGTCAGCAAATAGGAAGTTGGAGTTCTGTTCCTGACATTTCTCCTGGAGTTCACGGGCTGCAAACACCATGTATGTGGTCCCTCGTACTTCACTGAAGCCACACTGACTCTATGACAGGAGCCCTAATATCGATGCACAAGATGTTTCAGGAGAATCCTGACAAGGATTTTGACAGCTATTGACAGAAAGTAGATGCTCCGATGGTTGTCACTGTATAGTCTGTTGCCTTTCCGCTTGTACAAGTGGACGATGGTTGTCATTGTATTGTCTGTTGTCTTTCCGCTTGTACAAGTGGACGATGGACGCACCCTTGTACTCCTAGGATATAATCCCCTAAGTCTACATTGATTGGGAGAATTCAGTCAGTGTCTGTGCTCTGTGCGAACCTCTGGCTTTGTAGACTTCTGCTAGTATAGCATCTGCTACATGTGCACTTTCATTTGAAGTCATTTACCTATATGTAATGACTTATGACCAATTTTATTAGAGGTCACTAGTATTTTGGTACATAACAACCTTGAATTTCACCTTTCGTATACTCCTTCAGTCTTTTCTTTCCATCTTTGTCCGAGGTATATGCGTGAATTTTTGGGTCATAGCTAAGCACTTTCTTGGTAATTCCACATCTTATTCCATTCTCAAGAACATGTCATAGTCTGTTAAACTTTCAAATCATACGTCTTTTATCTTCCAACTTATATCACGAACACGTTCTGGTGCATTTCAGTGGTAAGCAGGATATAGTATTTATACATATATTCCTAAATTCTTAATAAAATATTGCAGAGCATCAAAGAATCGTGATGTGTTATTACAATTATGTGGATTATTTAGTCCTTGAGAGTTGAAATGTTCGAGTGACGTAATTAGCATATTTCGTGATAGTCTTTGGTTGAAATCGGTACGTGCCTAATAATATGTTCCATGCTATTCATGTATTCATATGGTCAAATACCTGTATGTTTAAGCGTTGCTGTTATATTTCTATCAATAAAATATTTAGCCAGTTATATTATTCTTCGCATGAATAAAAAAACTATCCGCATATGTTATGTTCCTTTCAACTTCTATTTCTTTTGTTTTTCATTCTTATTTGAAGCCATCAGATATAACATTTTTATTACATTATATATCTTTTGTTGCTTCGAGTATTACTTTTACCTTTTCATTTAGAAATTTTTAACCAGTGTTTCATGAACAGATGCCTTCCATAATTGGATAAGTTATGAATGAATAATTATATTAATTTTTATATATTTAAAATTTTGATTAAATGTGCTGGATCCTTTATACTTGCCTGTTAAACGGTCACACACACGCATCTTTGTTTTCAGTTTGCTTTTTATGTATTTGTTGTTGAGATATAAGTAGTGATGGGGGCACTTTACGGACAATGGGAAAATGCATTACAGACACCCCTGGGTACGTTTACGGACAAGATTTATGCGGACAAAATCAAAACCCTTGGTACGTTTACGGACAATGGGAATTTTGTATAGGGACAATAGGAATGGAACAGGTGGGGTGACGTCACGGTACTGGACACTTGCAACAATGTAGCAAGTACCGTGACGTCATGCCACCTGTTTCATTTCTATACAAAGTTTTATGCATTTGCGTTTGAGTCAGTGGATAGTATAGTGTTTTATGCATTCGCGTTCGTGTCACCTGCTTCATTTCTATACAATGTGTTATGCATTCGCGTTCATATCTGTGGATAGTATAGTATGTTTAATGCATTCGCGTTTGTGTCACCTGTTTAATTTCTATACAGTTTTATGCATTCGCGTTTGTGTCTGTGGATAGAATAGTATGTTTTATGCATTCGCGTTTGTGTCACCTGTTTCATTTCTATACAAAGTTTTGTGCATTCGCGTTTGTGTCTGTGGATAGTATAGTATGTTTTATGCATTTGCGTTCGTGTCAGTGGATAGTATAGTATGTTTTATGCATTCGCGTTCGTGTCACCTGTTTCATTTCTATACAAAGTTTTATGCATTCGCGTTCATGTCTGTGGATAGTATGGTGTGATTTATACATTCGCGTCCTTTAAATAGATTGATGAACATCAATCTATCCTACCCAAATCATAAAACCGACTAAAACAATTTTAGGTAAGAGAATAATGTTTTTGGGGGTTAAACATAAATTATACAACAACTAAAAAACATTTTTTTTAGGCGAGAAAGAATAAATATCTTTTCGAGGTATATGAAGTGGCCCTGAAAAGGGCCTTTGGGTTTCTTCTTCTTTGTCTTCTAATTTCTTCTATTCCTCCACCAACTTCTTATTTTCTGTCCTACACTCTTCTTCTTTTTCTCCTAATTCTTCCATTTCTTTCGAAAAGAGATAATATTCATTTTGCCAAAATCAATTAAAACTCAAAATCCCTTGTTTGCTCCATGATGTACGTGTGTGAGTGCGTGAGTGTTGGCCCTTATTCTAAAAAATCAAAACCAAGAGACACTTACGTTTTTTTCAGTCTGGTCTAATCTGGTACAAATATTTACAATCCATTTCACAACACAATACTTTTTTAAAAAGTTCATAAACTTCTTTCTCTTTTTTCTTTCACTCTCTCTGTTTTTTGAATTTCTTCACTTTCACAGTATTTTCCTCCTCTTCTTCCTGACTTTTTCTCGTCTTCTTTTCTTTTCTGTCTTCTCTTTCTGAACGTGTCGGGGTTCTTCTTTTGCCGAGGGTACCTCTTCTTCTTCCTCTTCCTCCTGCTCCTGTTGTTTCTTAGGGCAGTCTGAAGACCAGTGTCCTTTCTCTTGACAATGATAACAGGTATCCTGGCATTTGTCTCTTTTGACACTGGTATTGCTTTTTTGACGGTCTGGACATTCTGTAGCCCAATGCCCTTTCTTCTGACAGATATAGCAAGTATCTTGACTTTTATCTCGAAAGGAGGGAGAGTAGTCCGTTGGCTTGTCTGAAGAAAACTATCTTATGACACCTCGCAAAGCTCTAATCAAAAGTTCGATCTGTGTGGGCTTTTCCATCGTGCTGATCGGGTTGAGAGTGAAATGAATACTGAGTGGGAAGGCACCAGCCCTTTATATATACACTGAGCCTGACCTGGATTTATAGGGGTCCATGGCGTTTCAAAAGTAGCCATTTGACTTTTTGCAGTCAAGATGAAACGATCGCATCATTTCGTAAAGAAAGGAGAAGAAAGTAAAAGGCAGAAACGTGATTTATCGCCTCGCACAGTAGCTGAAGTCTTGGCTCAAATTCATGCCAGCGATTTTGAAGATGAGTTATGTGAGCCAGAATCCAGACCCAGAGAGTCTACACCCAGTAAAAGTCCATCACCACCAGAAATCCTGAAAATTACTTTCACATTCGAGAGACCGACAAACGCTCCTCTAGAAAATTTAGAACTACAGCTTACACGTACACAGTGAAGTTTAAAGATTTCAAGTCCGACGTACCGTTGGAGAAAGCGGAAGGGTTCATCACCGATGTGTGGGATTCTTTGTTAACCACACTGAAACAGAAATGTGAAGCCAAAGAAGACGATCGCTTGAGACTTTCCATTCATCACGACAGTCTGAAGTCCCCTGTTTGGATCGAGTTTAGCAGCCCGGCAGAATTGACACCTTCCAAAGTCATGGACAAGATTCAACACGTACAACAATCCAACGACAAGTTTCACATCACCGACGGAAAAGCGACACTGTTCATGACACACGTGTCTCTTCCCCAAGGGACAGGACGCAAAAAGGTGTTATTGGTAGACAACCTTCGCAGCACCAAAAAGAGTCTTGTCCGAATTAACAATCCTCAAACCCAGATGTGTTTAGCCCGTGCCATCGTGGTGGGTCGAACGTATGCCGACAAGAACGACACGACAGAATGGAAAAGAGCCTGGAAAACTATTCAGAAATCTAGCCGAGCCAAACACCGAAGAGAAGCAGAACTCCTGTTACAGCAAGCAGGGATATCCAAAGACACCACTTGTGGCATTCCTGAAATGCAAAAATTGCAAGACGTCTTAGCTCCACGCTACACCTTGAAAGTGCACCCTCAAGAAGTGCGTGGACCTCTGTTGTTTCGAGGCAGAGATACATTCATGTCTATCATCACGGTGAACATTTCGATGCCATTACCAGTATCACTGCATTCCTGTCATACAGCTATTACTGTGAGAAATGTGACTATGGCTATAACAATCGAGAGCAACACAAGCATTGTGGATCGAAATGTGAGGGATGTTTAGCCTCTAAACCCTGTCTTGACGAAGGTCAAGAACGAGTGCATTGCCCAGTTTGTCAGCGCACGTTTGTCAGCCCTGCCTGTTACCAACAACATCTAAAGACGCAAGGTTCACAGCTGAAATGTGCTTGTCAGCTTCTGAGATTGTGCCCTACTTGTGGACAAGGCATACGTACCAATAGTGCCAAGTTACACGTCTGTTCAGGAAAGAAACGATGTCACATTTGGCGCCAAATCGTGGACTTGGATCACCAATGCTACATTAAAAATACCAATCCAAACATGAAGAAGAAGATAATGACCAGAAGAAAGGAAATTTCATCCTTTCGATTTCGAATGCATGCAAGAGACTGGCATTCACATTCCTAATTTCTGCGTGGCTCACCGAGCGTGTGAGAAGTGGATCCAATTGCCTTCACTGTAGCAAGATTCCTGGAGGACGTGAAAAAATCCTTCGGGGACCAAACACGCTAGCCGATTTCACCCAATGGATCTTAGACCCTATCGACGGGACGTGGAGTGAAGAAGACGTCGAACGTTACGGAGATTGTCATCGCTATGCCACGGTGATGGCTCACAATTTCTCGGGATACGATGGACAGTTTCTTTTGAGATACTATACGGAACAAAGTACCGAACGTCCTAAAGTGACTTTGAACGAAGCCAAAATCATTTCCATGCAAGTGGGCCAAATGCAGTTTAAAGATTCGATGAGTTACTTGGTCATGCCTTTGAGTTGCATGCCTAAAACGTTTGGAATGACAGAACTGACCAAAGGCTATTTTCCGCACTTTTTCAATACTGGAGCCAATCAATACGTCATTCTAGCCCATTTGCCTGAGGCTCACTATTACAACCCCGACAACATGCGTACCGAACAACGAGAAGCTTCCTACTCTTGGTACCACACTCACGCCTTGGACCCTTTCGACTTTCAGGAAGAAATGTTGAAGTATTGTCGTTCCAACGTGGACATTTTACGGCGTTGCTGTGGAAAATTTCGAGAACTGTTCATGAAACACAGAGGGGATCGATCCTTTGAAAGAAGCTTGCACCATTGCCAAAGTGTGTTCCTTAGTGTACCGCGAACGATTCATGCCCGAAAACACCCTGGCTGTCATAAGTCCTCAAAGGATGAACTTTGTCAAACGTCAATACTCGGTCAAAGCCCTACGCTGGTTACATTACTTGTGTGACAAGGAAGATAAATGGATCCAACACGCTCGCAACGGAGGATGGTTGGGACTTAGAAAACCCCAAGATCGTGTACGAGTTTAACGGGTTCTTATTTCACGGATGTCCCATCTGCTACCCTGAACGTAACACGACAAATCAGTTTTTTCAACGGACCATGGAAGACTTGTACCAGGCCACTTGTCAGCGACGACTAAAGTTAGAAGAGCAAGGATACCAAGTGGTAGAAATGTGGAAACACGAGTACGATTACCGTTTGAAAACCGATCCCGAGTTTAAGCGCATCGTGGAAAGTTACAAGCTGGTGGACCCACTGAACCCACGGGACAGTTTGTACGGAGGACGGACGAATGCCACCTGTTTGCTGTACCAAGCCGACGAAGAGAAAGGAGAGGAAATCAAATACTTGGACGTGTGCTGTCTGTATCCGTAAGTGTGCAAATATTGTCACTTTTCCGCAGGGCACCCACAATTGGTGACGGAACGCATTGACCTAGAAAACATTTGACAATACGAAGGATTGATCAAGTGCAGGGTCTTGCCTCCCACGAACTTGTACCATCCCGTTTGACCTCATCATTGCCAAAGAAAACTGATGTTTCCCTTGTGTTGTACTTGTGCCGAAACGTGCAACCAAGACCGACCAGGAAGAACGCGCCTGAACGGGAACGTGGATCAGCGTGGAATTGTTCAAAGCTCTGGACCTGGGATACCAACTGTTAGAAGTGTACGAAATTTACCACTTTGCCAAGACAGAAAAATACCACAAGGGCGACGAGACTGAAAAAGGCATTTTCGCAGATTACGTGAATACTTTTTAAAACTGAAACAAGAAGCCAGCTGCTATCCGTCCTGGTGCCACACTCCCGAAATCCAAAAGAAATTCAAAGAGAAATACTGGAAGCAGGAAGGCATCACTTTAGACCACGTCGAGAAAAACGAAGGTCGACGATCTTCTGAAAAAGTGATGTTGAATTGCTTGTGGGGCAAAATGGCACAAGACCGTGTTTACCCAAGACGGAGTATTTGACAGAAACCTTCCCGCTACTGCCAGATGATTCACGACAAAACCAAATACATGAAATACGTGGACGTCGTTCGTGAGGACTTGATCGTAGTCAATTACGAAGAAAAACTGGACTTTGTAGAAGCCGACGAATTTGGAAATGTCATCATTGCAGCTTACGTGACAGCCCATGCTCGCTTAAAACTGTAGGAAGCTTTAGAACTGTAGGAGATCGTGTGCTGTATTTTGACACGGACAGTTGCATCTACATTGATCGTCTGGGTCAACAACACCCTAACATCGAAGGAGACCGTTTAGGAGCCTGGACGGACGAGCATCCCGAAGACAAGATTCTAAGCTTTGCAAGTGGCGGTCCCAAAACTTACGGCTACGAATACCGTGACCCACAAGAAGTGCACACGGAGTGTAAAGTGAAAGGATTGACCTTCAATTATCGCACCAGTCAACTGGTGAACTGTGGCGTCTTGAAAGAAGCCTTGCAGTCTGGAGAGGATGGAAATTTTAAAGTGACCACCCACGAACCGCACAAGACTGTACGTTTATCCACACACCAAATCGTCAGCCGACCCTTGGAAAAAGCTTATCAAATTGTGTACCAGAAACGAGTACGGCTTCCCAATCACTTCACTTTACCGTACGGTCACACCGATATTGGTCAGCATATAAAAAGGGACAACGTCCAAGACCGATAGTTCATTGGAACTACCAACGCCAAGCGAGAAAGATGAATCCTTTCAAACAGCAAGTATCGAGCGTAAGACTCAAGTCCGACGAGAAACTCGAGTACGATGCTATGCCTTGCGATGGCAGGGATGCCGTACGCTATGATCTCAACGATTCAGTACCACATCATGGAAATTTTGCTACGACTGTACCTACCATGGAAAGTGATGCTGTGCGTGTCAAACCTGACGGATGCGAAAGCGATGCCACTCGTCATCGTACGTCTTTTCACTTTACTGGTTTTCATGGTGATTGTCATCATGGACAGCTACCACCCTACGGATGTCATCCAAAACTGAGCAAACTCCGACATATGTCACCGTACCCTCACCGAAATGAACCTGTGAAAGACGAATATTCGTTCTCTGTGCGTTTGCCTGAATACTGCGACTTTGAAAGTCGGATCCAAACCTTCCGAGCAAAATGACCAAAATATCTTGGAGGACCTACCCCCGAAGAATTAGCTAGAGTCGGATTTATCTACTTGGGCAAAGGGGATAAAGTCAAGTGCTTCAGTTGCGGTGTGTCACTTCACGAGTGGGAGAAGAAAGATTGCGCTGACCTGGAACATGCTCGATGGTCTCCAGATTGTCACTACCTACCTTTAGTGGGACCTCGTCATTGAAGTGGGCATACCATGTCGTTTAAGAAACCAGTTGCTTGGTTAGGAATTAAACGTTGGACAACCCCTAGACAAGTATTTAAACCCCATTGGAAAAATAATCTTCAAACATTACCAAACGAATTGCAAGAGATGATCTACAAGGACATTTTGCTGGGACTTGCCAGAGCCAAATCTCAATGGGTGACTGAGGAACTTTTATGTCGAGAAATTTACAAGTGGAAATTGACAAAAGTCAGCAAACAAGTCAGATTTCTCTGGATCAAGTGTGCGTTCTTCCGTATATTCCGCTTTAGACCATTTACATTTTGAAGATTTTATTGACATTCTTGACCGTTTCCTGGAATGGCAGTGGCCAGAAATTACTCACTACATTCGTTACTTTCGCTCTAGGCGAAGTGTTTGACTGACATGACATAATCATGGATACTTTACAAGAGAACATTCGTGGTTTGCCTATGGAGTTGAGAGAAGGCATTTACCGCGAGTTGTTCAAAATACAAGTGAAACGCAAGGAACAATTGCATCCGTTACGTCACCGATGTTTGAACCACTGGTACCTGAATGCTATAAAAGGACTGAGTCTGATGAAAGCGTTCCAATGGTCAGACATTGTTCGACTACCCCTGTGCGAGAAGGATTGGTTTGTTACTGATTCTTTTTACTACAAGGTAGACATACTGCAACAAATTCCAGAAGAAGAGTTAGAGGGTTACCAAAATCTTTTACACAATGTAAACTTAGTTCAAGAGTTAACTTCTGAACGGTGTGTGATGTGCAAGACAGTGACTAAACAACTTAGATTTGCCACTGGAGTACGACCATCTCTGTGTAGAAAGTACACTTACTGCCTCCGACAAAAAGAGGTATAAAAACGGACTACCATGTCACGACCTTTATCATTCGTGATACAACAGATTCCGTGGAAGGAAATCAATGACACTATTTAGACGGTGGAGGATTACGATCGCCTATTACGAGAACTGTGTCCATTGAATTGGGATCGACGTGTGGTGTGTGTTTTAGTGACTTGCTTTCTGGGATTTCGTTTACTAGCAGATTCTTTGTGGACTCTTGACGAACAGTACATACCACTCCAAAAAGCATGAAAGTGGTTCCATTAAATGTACACGAAAAACTCATTCTGCTCAAAGCTTTGCGTTTTCATCTCGATACTTCTCGACAACCTCTACAGAAAGTAAGATTCGTCAACTTTTAGGTACTGAAGATGTGTACGATGATGTGTATGTAGCTTGTGACTTACCCCCTCACTCGAAAAATGTACGTGACTGGAAAAGTTGGGGTTTCCAGGTTTGGACAAAAGAAGTGGCACACTATGCCCAAGATTTGTCATCCTAAAAAATTAAAACATGCAGTGAAAAGTAACTTTTAAAACAGTGTCAGTGACAGTGCCCGAAGAAGAAGAAGTCGTGACCAAGGAAAACCACTCTCTTCAGGACTGAACCGTTATCGACATCCCCGAAAGACTATTCCGGGAGGACACGTCTGTGACTGTGCCAAAGAGTGTAGAGACTCGAAGAACATTACACACTGTTCCTACAATTCCACCTCTTGATCACCACAAATGTTGAACAGAGACTTGTTTATATTCCACTATGATCGTTTTGATGTGTCTTTTATTCATGTAATTAGCCATTTGGCTTTTATGTATTTTTGTCTTTTGTGTTGTTCACATTTAAAGATGACAATAAACGTGTCCTAAAAAAGTGTAAAAACTCTTGTCTTGTCTGTCTTCCTGTCAAAAGTGACATTCCTTACACTACTACTATGGCTACCTCTACTGTCTACTCCCTCTTCCTCCACTTTCAAAGTCATCAACGAACACGTAGATCGGACTAGTTGGGAGGCCTTGTATCTTCGCCATCCCTTTAACATGCTCATTGCCGGACCTAGCGGTTCAGGCAAAACCGAATTTGTCAAACGTTTGATCGAACGTAAACATCATTTGATCGATCGTCCACCTTAACGAATCGTGTGGTGTTACAAAGAGTCGCAATCGGCGTACAGCCTTCTGCGAGAAAGTCAAGGCGATTCCATCGTCTTTGTGGAAGGCATTCCTGGCGAAGACGACGGGATCGTGTCTGACTCAAGTCAAACCCATTTGGTTATTTTTGACGACATGTTAGGAGAAGACGAAGAAGAAATTAAACTGTGGTTTACGCGCAAAGGGCATCATCGTAATGCCAGTGTCATTTGCATCACCCAAAATTTGTTTCAACAAAGTAAAGCCCATCGCACCATCAGTCTCAATGCTCATTACGTGATCTTGTTTAAAAGCCCTAGAGATAAATCGCAAGTGCAAGTCTTAGCCAAACAGTTAGGAACGCCTTGGCTGACTCATGCGTACGACGATGCCACTCAAACCCCACACGCTTATTTACTCGTGGATTTAAAACCCATCACTCCCGATTATTTGCTATTTCGTACCCATCTGTTTCACCACTGGTGCCAAGACGGAGGGCCTGTCGTGTACACGTCCCCTTCGTCGACTTAACAACAACCACAACCACCAAAAAAATCTATAAAAACCCCGGTCACTTTGGCTCTCTCTCACACAGTGTCAATATGACGTCGCTTCCGTCTCATGTTTCCGTCAAATTGATTTGTGCCTTGTACGGTATCAGTCGCGAAAAAAATCCACAAATACGTGCTCGTTTCTTAGAAGCTAGTCTCAAAGAAGTCTTACGATGGTTTACGGTGACAACACCTCCATTACTGCAAGGCATCATTCAGATTCCACATCAAACCAAACGTTTTTTGAGAGAAACAAAGTAGGCTTGACGCAACTAGCCGATCCGCGTATCGACAATCAAACCAAAAAGAAAATAATTTTGAAACCTGGAGGAAGCGGTTCTCTAGGAGGTGTCATCATTCGTTCCCTCTTAAAATGGGATCCTAATGCTCCCAAAGTCGTCCCCAAGAAAAAAGCCACGCCCAAACGTACCCAGAAGAAAAAGAAAAAGAGCAACGGTGTCAAGACCAGATCACAGCCACAAAATAAAAGAAAAAGAACAGTCCACAGAAAACAGCTTTTACCCGCAAAAGAGGTACTGCCGCCAGGACACAACCTTACATTCGCAAACCACGACCTGCCACAACAACAACGGTGACTGCGTCTCCAGTAACCTCAACATCTTCCACTTCTCCGTTGCTGGTGATGCCTGCCAAACCCGATTTGACACGCGTCTTTCCTAATTTGATGAAACATTGGAAACCCGTGTCTCCATAAACGTCTCCTCTAGCGGTGACACCCTCTTCCTCTTTAGCGGCAGTGGCCGCTGCTCACAAAGTTCCTAACCCCAAAATCAAAGTCCTAGAGAAATCTGGCATATTAAAGACTTTACTGGATTTGTCCAAGCAGGAACTGTCCCGATTGAGTCCGTTGCGAACCCATCCACGACGCGTGATGCCTGCCATGAAAATGATACGACGAGCAGACAATCAGTGGCGACGCATTCCAGTATAAAAAAGACCCAAGATAAACGATAGAGATCAGTGTTTTTGTGCTCCTTAACGCCCAAAGATGTCCCCTCAAAGGCGTGCACATGGTCACCATCGTCGTTCTTCTGTCCAAAAAGGAAAAGGAAAAGGAAAACGACAGTCACGTCATCCGTTAAAACGCTTCGCCAAACATCGACGTCACCCCCAGAAAAGACACACTAGTCCAAAGAAAAGAAGAAGTCACCAAAGAGGAGGAAAGTTTGACAGGGAGTGGACAAATGAGATACTCAATCTTGCTAAATACGGTCTCCAAAAAAAAATAAGATAAAAGGACGCATGTGAAGCCATGGACTTTAGTGTATGTTGTGCACCAAAAGATGTCCTCTCATCGTTGTTCTCCTCTCCAGAAAGGAAAAAGAAAAGGACAGTTTCGTCATCCGAAAAAACGCTTAGCCAACATAGACGTCACCCCCAGAAAAGACACATTCGTCCAAAGAAAAAGAGGAGTCACCAAAGAGGAGGAGTCATTGGCGATTTTAGAAAACAAATTGTTACCTTTATGACGAAGCGATAGTACCAAAAAAGGATAAAAGGATGTGTGCCAAGTCATCGACTTTAGTGTATTTTTGGGTGTGTACCGCGGAACCAACAAACAAAGATGTCCCCTAAAAGAAGCACACACCACTCTCTCGCTAAACAAGGAAAGAAAAGGAAAGGACTACCTCCTCGTTTAGCCAAACATTGGGGCATGTTGTCCGTCCTGTCCAAAGCCCCTCCACCCATGCGAAAACAAATGATTCAAACTGCCTCCAAAGACGTCGTCGATACCGTGTGCGAATGTTGTCTGAATGTCTTGAAAGGAACGATACCTTTGTCTCCACATCAGAAAAAATGCTTAGCCAAACATCCACACGTTCTTCGCCAAATGGTCCAAAAGAAAATACCCATTCGTGAAAAGAAAAAGATGTTGGTACAACGCGGAGGATTTGTGCACCTGTTGTTAACACCCTTGCTGAAAGCCACATTGGTCCCCATGATTACAGAAATCTTGGCGGGAGTGGCTTCAAAAGGGATAGGTCAAAGATAAAAAAGGATCAAGATGATAAAAGGGGACTCTGGGGCCAAAAGATCTCAGATGTGATCCTTGAAATCTAATGGAAGGACGAAAACTGGCTTTCATACCTTGCAAACGATGGATGGAATACTATCGTTGGCAAGAACAACGAACCCCACATTTAACTCCCAATCCTCATTTGACCGAGATGTCCCAGTTACAACACGAATTGCAATCATTGATGGATCTCAGCGATTTGTCAGAAACGGAAAAATCGCAAAGGTACGGTCAATTGTTGCAACGACTGTAACTCTTTCACCAGAAAGCTTTAAACGAAACAGCTCAGCCAACTCTGAAAGATTTTAAGGCCCTGATGAAAAGTTCACCACCACTGCCACCCCCAGGGGTGAAGACAGATGCAGCCCCACGGTTGCCTGAGGAAGAAGAGGCAAGAGAAGTCTTTCAAACACCGTCAGCAGCTCCCATTCCTAGTAAGATTGTAGCGTCCTTGTTGACCCCTTCCCCTACATCCCAACGAGAACTTAAAGCTTGGGTTAAAAAGATGATGTCCACTCCACCTTCGACAGAAGTGAAAAAGAAAGAAGGGAAAGCAGAAGTAAAAAAGAAAACAAGACCAAAGCCATTCCAGTACTGCCACCACCACCACCACTACCACCAAAACTACTTTCGACTTCTACTACTGTGGCACATCGGACACGTAAAGCTATTTCTAAACCACTTCAGAGTACCATCAGCGAAGAGTGGATCACTTATTAAAAAATGGAGAAGGTGTTAGCCAGCATTTACTTTATCCATCCCATTCTGCAGGTTACGGAGGAGTTCAGAAATTGTATCGTGCTGCCAAAACTCGACTGAAGTATGTTCGTTTACCTCAAGTGCAATGCTGGTTACAAGAACAAGCCACGTACACCTTATACAAACCCATTCGACGAAAATTTTCTAGAAGTCGCACACGAGTAAAGGGTATCGATCATCAATGGCAAGCCGATTTAGCCGATGTCTCTCATTTGGACACCTACAATTGTGGTTACAAATATTTGTTTTGTGTCATCGACGTCTTTACCAAATTTACTTGGGTCGTACCATTGACTTCCAAATCGAGCAGTGAGAGTTAGTGCGAGCCCTCAAACTGGTGTTGAAACAAAGCGGACGTCACCCTCTTCGATGGCAAACCGACAAAGGTACCGAATTTCTGAACCAAGCTTTCCAAAAAGAATTGAAGAAACATGACATTCATTTTTTCACCACCGAGAATCCCGAAACCAAAGCCAGCATTGTGGAACGTTTTCAACGCACCTTGAAAGAACGCATGTGGAAATATTTTACACATCAACACACTGTCAAGTACATCGATGTCTTGCCACACCTAGTCCAATCGTACAGCCAATCTTACCATCGGAGCATCGGACGTGCCCCCCAAGAAGTGACTCCCGACAACGAAGTGACCGTCTTCGAGCGCCTGTTTGGTACGTCCCCGACAGTGACTGTCCCCAAGAAGAAAGGTGGAGTGTTGGCAGCAGGAGATTGGGTGCACATTGGTAAAACCAAACGCACTTTCGACAAAGGTTACTTACCCAACTGGACCACTGAATTGTTTCGTGTCACCGAAGACATGAACGGGGAAGTGTTAAAAGGAACGTTTTTCTTACCCGAGTTACAACGTGTGACCAAAACAGAAGACGACGTGTACGAGATAGAAAGCATTCTCGATCGAAGAACCCGAAAAGTGGGAAAACGACGTGTCAAAGAAGTCAAAGTACACTGGAAAGGATATCCGCCCAGTTTTGACTCTTGGATCGGCGCTTCGCAAATCATCGACTATAAAAAGAAGTGACCATCATGCCCTTCAACACAGCCTCAGCTACCGCAGTAACCACTCCTTCCCCCAGTTCTTCTCTGCAAGATCTACAAAAGCAACCCTTGTGGGTGTGGTGTGGAGAACGTGTGCCTAAAACGCAAATCGTCTTTTTGTGCCAAATCTTTGTGGTGTATTGTGTCATCGGTGCTGCCATTGCCAATTTGAGTTTGCAACAAGGAGACAAACAATTGTGGACCATTTCACTCAGCAGTTGCATTGGTTACCTTCTTCCCAATCCGTCACTGAAATATTCCTCTAACGAGAACAACATCGGGAGTCTTGTGTACAAAGTTAGTCCCCCTTCCAACAGTCACCCTAACCATCCTCTTTTAGACACTCCTCTGACTTCCAGCGACTCCTCGGACACTACAAGTATGGAATTATGAACAACCAATTTTACTTAACGTTACCCAGTGACAGTTCCATGGAGGTGTTTCCCAATAATACATTATGCTGTTACACGGCCAAACTACCTCAGGCCATCCAATTGATTCACTCTATACAAATCAAAAATATCGTTGAAAATCAAAACACTTTTACGGTAGAGATTCATGACGAACAAGTGCATCAACACTTGGATGAACGCAGCGGTTGTAGCTGACTCTATGAAATCACAAGCCCTCAAAACTAAACGGATCACTTATCGGTTGAAAATTCCCCCAGGCTATTATTTTAGTGGTCAACATTTGGTGAACGATGTTGCTGACAGGTTCAATAACGTGTTTTGTAACGTCTTGGAGAAGACCAGAAGAAGTGTCACGATCGAATACCACAAAATAGCTCGTCGCCTAATGATGAAATTTTCAGAGGACAAAGTATTGGCCATTACATTTTGTCCTGAATTGTATGACATTTTGGGTGGAGACTCTAAGTTGATCAAGATTGCAAACGAAATACCAGCCGTGACCGGTAACTCGGATTTTGCGAAATATTTTCGATTCCCTGTAGAAAAGAACCAAGGACTGAATTTGATCTTTGTGTACTCCGATGTGGCGGAGTACAACGTGGTGGGACACACCTCCGTACCGTTACTGCGTGTCATTCCTTTCAAAGTGGATTCTGCCACGAACGCTGACGAGGAAGGTGGAAACACCTATCACGTTCACCGCGAATTTGTACATCCTCACTATTTGCCCTTCAGTAAGTCGTATTTCGACACTGTCAACATTACTATAAGAGGAGATCTGGGACAAAAATTTCATTCACCAAAGGGAAAGTCACAGTGAAACTCCATTTTCGAAAATGATTACTCTAACCCTTTGTCAGTCATGTATCCTGTGTACCAAGGAGTCGCTCGACAGCGAGGACATGGTTCAGGAGATATGCTAAAATCAACCTTTCGTTCGGTGGCTCCGGTTTTGAAACCGATGGTGACACGGGGATTGCACGCCTTGAAAGATGCCGCGTTGACGCAAGGTAAAGAATTTCTCCAAAATGTCATCATTGACAAACAAAATCCTAAAGAAGCTTTCTTGAGAGCAGGCAAAAATGTCTTGCTTCAAACAGGCAAAGACATTTTGGGCCGACGAGAAACTCCTATAAATGCCAAGTCAGGCATTCCTGCTTCCCTGACGCCATAGCAAGTACAAGGTAGAAGAAGACGACCAAAACACCCCTTCAGAGGACTTCACACCCCTAGAGCTAGAAGGCTAAGAAAAGAAAAACCGTCCGAGAGTTAGACGTTTTTGATTATTAAATCAGAAAAAATGATGCACCGAGAGTCTTACGCTTGTTCCAAGTCGGAACTGGATCTGTTTGCCATGCCACCCACCATGATGACAATGCAAGAATCCCAATGGATCGAATTTCATCCCGTCTCCTCTGACGGATTCAGCTCCCACTGAGTTTGAAATCAAAGGACAACCCGAAGATTACATCGATCTGAATAACAGTTACTTGTACATGAATCTGAATGTGATCAAAACGGACAACACGAATCCGGGTGCTGATGCCAGAGTAGCTCCCGTCAACAATTTCATGCATTCCTTGTTCAGCGAAGTGGATTTGTACTTGAATAATAAACTGGTCAGCAGTAGCATGGATACTTACCCTTACCGAGCGTACCTAGAAAATCTCTTGACGTACGGAAAAGAGGGCAAGAACACTCATCAGGATGCTTGCGTGGTATGGAAATCTGACACCTCAGGCGAGGACACGTTTAACGACACAGCCCTGACAGCCGATGACAATCCTCACAATGTGGATTTTAACGACCGTCGAAAGAAAATCCTGCAAGGTCGTAGTTTAGAACTGATAGATTGCTTGCATTTGGACATGTGGTTGCAAGACAAGTATTTGCTGAACGGAGTGGATATTCGCCTGAGACTAAATCGCAGCAGTGTCGCTTTCCATTTGATGGCTCATGCCAACGAGTACAAAACCATCATCCAAGAAGCCAGACTTTATGTGCGCCGCGTAGAAGTGTTACCTAAAGCGGGAAACGACATCAGTTACACATTGAGTAGAACGACCGCCAAGTATCCGATACGACGTGTAGAAGTGAAAACGGTCACCATTGCTGCTGCACTCCGATCCAATATCGAAGATCATCTGTTCCAAGGACAGTTACCCAAACGTTTAATCGTTGGCATCGTCAGTAATGCAGCCCTCAACGGAGCCCACGATCAAAATCCTTTCCAGTTAAAGCACTACAGGGTGTCCAAAACTGAAGTCAGTCGCGATGGCAAGACCTTGTGTACCAGACCATTCGAACCTAACTTTGCCCAGAAGAATTACTTGAGATCGTACTTGTCCCTGTACGAAGCTACCGGACAACTAGGAACCAACACCAGTCACGGTATTTCGTACGAAGATTATGTAGGAGGTTACACTTTGTGGGCCTTTGATTTCACTCCAGACCAAGGCAGCGATGATGGACATTTCCACCCTATAAAATCCGGTCAACTGCGTGTGGAACTTCAGTTTGCAGAAGCTCTCGCCGAGACGGTCAACGTCATCTTGTATGCCGAATTCGATAATACCATCGAAATCAACAGTTTGAGAGAAGTCATTCTAGACTATTAGAAACTATGGAAGACACTTATCCCTCTTTGAACGGTAGAGAATCTTTGGAAATGGAATGGGAGGATAGCGTGAAAACAGAACCCGAAGACAAAGACAAAGAGGACGTAGTGGTCACGTCCAGATGGCCAGAACAAGAACAACATTTAGTGCCCTGTTCTGTTAAACACCTGGCAGATAAAATTACGGAAACGAGTAAGAAATATTGTTATGGATGTCAAAACGATCATCCCAGTCAAATTCAACACGATAAATGTATGATCATGAGTCAAGAAGAAAAATTGGACTAGTATCTGGACGAGGATTGGAGTCTCATCTCGGATGAAGCAGTGTTGCATGAGTGGTATAAAGGCTTGAGTGATCATTCTTGCCCTCCATTGACTACTCTGGAAATCTATCGCATCGAAGCTCTCTTAGCCCAGAGTTGGGAGACAAGGCGAAGAAACGGTTACTTGTCAGAGATTTTCAAACAAAAAGTCAGAATTGAATTGATGACTTATCATTTCCTGTGAAAGAACAACAAAACAAAAATGGATACCTGGGAACTTTATTACTTTTTGAACAACAGTTCCTACACTGCTTGTTGGAATCCTGTCGTGTGCGCTAAAGATGAACTACCTCATCGCAAACCTCAAGACCATCAAGCTTATGTCATCAAGACGGACGACAGTCATCTCCCAGGAATACACTGGGTAGCCGTTTACTTCCGTAAAGAGGATTGTGTGGAGTATTTTGATTCGTATGAATTACGCCCTTTGGAAGACGATATCATTGACTTTATGAGAAGAAATGCCCAGATGACTCGATTCAATAATGTGAAATTACAAGGCACAGATTCCACGGTGTGTGGACAATATTGTGTGTATTTTCTTCATCAACGCAGTCTTGGATATCCGTTAGAACATTTTGTGACTTATTTTGATCGTCACTCTTCTAGAAACGATGAGAAAGTAAATTGATGGTTTTGTGACCGTTGTGGTTATCTTTTGTCTTTAGCTAGGAAACGTAGTATACATCAATGGCCACATGACTTCTATCAGTGGAAATCTAACTTAACTTCACAACGTTGTCAACCTTGTCAAGAATAATCTGTTTTATATTATTGTTACTTGTTAGTTGTTAGTTGTTTGTTCAATAAAAAAATGTTGTGCTTTGAAAAAAGTGTCTGTGGTTTGTTTTCTAAAAAACACTGTGAATGCTCTTGGACTCCTCTCCATACCTCACCATGACATGAGCTATATAGCGTTCCGACTCAACAAAAATCCAGTAGGGATGTTTTCTATCGCGTCCGCTTTTGAACCATATAAAGCGAGGCAGTCTCCAGTCTGGCCATCCATGGTTGACTCGTCAACCTATGAACATGCCTTCCAGACTAGCCAAGCTGAACGAAGCTTTCGTCAATTTACATCGTGTGAGGCTAAACCTGATACTGAAGCCTGATGAGACAGAAAATGTCAGGATGTTAGCAATAGCCCAAGACCTGTTAGAAGAGGTCTTCAGAGAAGAAATCAAGAAAGAACAAGAAGAATGGACAGAGAAGTACAGACTTCAGAAGCAGGGAGAACAGCAACAACAGCAGCAGCAGCAGCAGCAAGAACCAGACACAGGTTTTGTTGACTGTCGTGGGGACACCAAAGAGTTCTCACTCTCTTTCCGCAGAGAAAAGCCTGCCGCCAGACGAGGACGCAATCTTAGACAGTAAAAAAGATTGCCATCACTCCCCGTCAACAAAAACAGCCCTTCTCAGGGCTATCCAGATCTCTAGAAAAGAAACACTATTCAAGTTGCCAATTCGTGTGAATGTAGAGTAGTGTGACTATAAACACTCCTTTACTGCTGTGTGTGTGTGTGTGTGTGTGTGTGTGTGTGTGTGTGTGTGTGTGTGTGTGTGTGTGTGTGTGTGTGTGTGTGTGTGTGTGTGCGTGTTTGCGTTCGCGTCCGTTTGTGTGGATAGTCGACATGGGTGTGTTTTTCTTCTCTTCTCGTTTGTGTGAATAGTATAGTGTGTGTTATATGCGTTCGCGTTTGTTTGTGTGGATGGTATGTATGGTGTGTTTTATGCGTTCGCGTCCGTTTGTGTGGATAGTATATGTGCTGTATATTTTTAATTCTCTTTCCGGTTGTGTGGATAGTATAGTGTGTGTAATATGCGTTCGCGTTCTTTTGTGTGGATTGTATGCATGGTGTGTTTTACGCGTTCCCGTGCGTTTGTGTAGATAGTAAGTATCGAGTGTTTTATGCGTTCTCGTTGGTTTGTGTGGATAGTATATGTGGTTTATTTTATGCGTTCCCGTACGTTTGTGTGGATAGTAAGTATGGTGTGTTTTTTTGCGTTCGCGTGCGTTTGTGTGGATAGTAAGTTCAGGGCCACTCCACTGCTTCGAAAAGATTTATTCTTTCTCGCCTTAAAAAAAAAATTTAGTTGCTATATAATTTATGTTTAACTCCCAAAAACATTATTCTCTTACCTAAATTTTTTTTTAGTCGGTTATATGATTTGGGTATGGTATATTGATATTCATCAATCTATGGAAACGAACGCGAATGCATAAAACATACTATACTATCCACAGACACAAACGCGAATGCATAAAACTTTGTATAGAAATGAAACAGGTGACACAAACGCGAATGCATAAAACATACTATACTATCCACAGACACGAACGCGAATGCATGAAACATTGTATAGAAATGAAGCAGGTGACACGAACGCGAATGCATTAAACATACTATACTATCCACTGACACAAACTCGAATGCATAAAACTTTGTATAGAAATGAAACAGGTGGCATGACGTCACGGTACTTGCTACATTGTTGCAAGTGTCCAGTACCGTGACGTCACCCCAAATGTTCCATTCCTATTGTCCCTATACAAAATTCCCATTGTCCGTAAACGTATTTAGGGTTTTGATTTTGTCCGTATAAATCTTGTCACTACTGATGTAATATATATTTGTTGAGTTAAAATGTCTTCCGCTATGAACACAACAAATGTTATATTTTAAGTCTTAATTCTTAGCATATTTGTTGTTTTCTCCAATCTTACTCAACGCATCGTAAAAGATATTAATACAATCTGTTTCTCTGTATACTAGTGGTTAATATTGTTGCTCAATAAATTGTAGGTGGGGGTGGGTCTCTGTTCTTTTGTGTTCAACTTAGCATGTATTAGATATAATACAAATCATATGGCGAATAACAGTCCTTTCAAGTGCACTGGATCCAGCAAGGGATCACGTATGTCAGGGATCTCATCACATGTAAGATCTGTAGCCTTCAGTATGTCGGAGAAACTGAAAAGATACACAAAAGGATCAACCTTCATAGATCTGATGGGATGACAAAGAAGCTGTACAGAAGCCCGGTCGCAGAACACTTCTCCTCCCCTGGTCACACTTTCAGTGATATAACACTTATTGCAATTGCTAACAACCTCAACTGGAGTTCCGAAACCAGGAAAGAAAAGAAATCTTACTGGATACGCCGCCTTAGAACATTGAAACCAAGCGGTTTAAACCAAGAAGACTAGAAAAAGACAGCCATGCACAAATAAAACTATCTTTTGCAGCCGACACATTTTACTTTTGAAAAATTCTCAAAATTTGCTTAATAGCCTACAATTTTTACTATAACAATGAAATATCCGGGATGTAATTTGCGCTTACATAAATGTACACAAAATACCAGATGTCGTTATGGCTCATCGATTTCTAGGTTAATACAAATATTTTCCAGTATCTGCAACAAGCTGATATAAACTAGTTGAAACATGGTACATTTAAAGGTTTAATATCTGTAGAAACAGCCATGTAAAGTTTTGCAAACACTACGGTTTTTCTGTTTTATTTGTTTGTCTTGTCTATGTTTTGTATACGCCTTTGAAAAAGACTCGTTAAGAGTCGAAAGCGCTCAGGCTAGTTAGATACTAGTTTTGCACTGTTCGTTGTCAGTTTATTGCATATATATATATATATAATATATATATATATATACACATTTATATATATATACATATATATATATATATATATATATATATATATATATATATATATATATATATCCTTTATGAGTGCGTCGATCAAATGCACTTTATCGTGTAATTTATACTAAGTGTCATTGCACATATGTTAGGATTGTGCACCTTCTGGGTAGCACCTTTATCCATTAACCCAGCTCTTAGTACTTGCAACTTCGGAGGTTATAATGTGTGCACCTTATGCTACTGTATGAACACTGGTATAGTTATATGATTTGACTGCACCTTCGTCATGTTGAATTTGTAGCACCTTCTATCTTTGGCCACAATATACGGTGCACTTTCGTGTGGCAAGCTTTCAGAGCACCTTCACTTGTGTATCTCCTGTTTGCACCTTTTACCTTTGTAATTTTCTTTACACATTAACAAATTATTCAATTATTCCTTTGTAATTTTCTTTAGAGGTACATCATTCTGTCATTTTGATTTGTGCTTAAATATATTTA
>JAECUM010086033.1:0-18934 GCA_016617855.1 Megalonaias nervosa | reverse complement strand
GGATGTCAAGTTTCGATAACTTTCACGTTAAGTCCTTGCAAAGTTACACTGTTTCGAATATAGACTGTAATAAAGTAAAAGAAAGTCTGTATTTCTGTATTCCTATTTTAAGATTGAAGAAAATCACTGAATACAGGAATATAGAATTCATATCAAGCATTATAACAATGCCTGAAACTTATATAATTTTCGAAAAATTAATAAAACAAAATGTACTCCTCTCTTACCTTCACCTCATTTCCTTTCTTGTATTAGATATTGTATTCATCCCCCCCCCCATGTTCTTTATTACAGCGCTGAAATTAGTCAGATAGAAAAGTAGCTCAAACATCAGTTTACGCAAGCGCTTGTAGCTCAAACATCGGTTTTACACAAGCGCTTGTAGCTCAGACATCAGTTTACACATGCGCTTGTAGCTCAAACATCAGTTTACGCAGGCGCTTGTAGCTCAAACATCAATTGGACCCAGAACACAATTAATTTTACTATATATTCTCTGCATTTGTTTCTCAGTACCGAACTTACCACTGTGTGACAATCAATACAAATCATGTTAATCTCAAATACCTTCAACGATCACTTCACGGTGTAGTCCGAGTTTCCTCTGACCCTTGCCATCCCGGTTTGATATTTGGACATTTATTTTGGGGTGTAGTATCCGAGTCCACTGCCTATCGAAAGTTGGAATTCGCCGACACCATTTGGTGTTGGCATAGGGTAGCCGCTTACTAGCCGGCCTATCAAACTTTAACGACTTTTCTTCGAGATATACCTGCTTGAAATCGATAGGAATATGATTTATTTTTCAGAAATTGTGAGTATAGCATTCGTTATATCTTTAATCCGCTGACAGACTTGCCGAAATTATAGCGTTGATGAAATTTGACCTGGAACTCGCCATTTGCATTCCGAGTCAGATGACTACACGAATCTCGCAACCTACATATCAACGATATCAGAGGTCCAATGGTTACGTGATATCAACAATGAACCATTTCCAAAGTTGCTGTAGATAGAATTCGAAAATATTATTTAAAAGTCACGTAATGATTGTACATAAATATAATGCATACTTAATTTTCAACATATTTATTATGAGAACAACGACCAGAAACCTGTCGGTATCGCAGCAAGGTGGAGAAAACAGATTCGTCCAGTACTAAGCACGTGTCAGCGATGTATTTTTGTTGGTATTACGTGAACTACCGCATTGACCTGTGCTCTCCGCTTGGTGAATCTGTTTTTTTTTTCCAAGTTGCTGCAAAATGTACAGATTTCTGGTCGTTGTGTTCAGAATAAATATTTTTAGAAGTTTATGTTCTTTCATTTTTCTATAAAATTACGTGACATTCATTGATATATACGATATATTTTCTTACAGCAACAGTAGAAATCGTTCATTGTTGATATCACGTGACTTCTTGAACTCTGTTGTCACTGACATGTAGGTCGCGAGATTTGAGTGGTCATGTGACTATAAATGCAAATGGCGAGTTCCAGGTTAAATTTCATCAACGCTATAGTTTCGGCTAGTCTGTTTTGAGTTGCAAATATTATATCTCTCTATCTGGGACTGGGCAAGACAAAACACACCGCAATGTAAAATGATCACAATGAGCTCGCCCATCTTATCGTCTTCTTAGCTTATATGAAAAATTTAAAATGATTGCAAGACAATTAAATATTGGTATGAATTTGCAGTTTCTCATATTTTATAACAGAGGCTTTTATATATGATTTACCTTTGATCTCATTGAGGTGATATGCTTAACGGCATGCAGAATATAATCACTGAGCCGACCACACTAACCGATATCTCGGCAACTCAGTTAAATCCAGTTGTTAAATCTACAACAATAGATGTTCTCCATTCTGGAATTATCACTGTTGAATCAAATATAAGCTATCACAAAGTCAACTTTATAATTACTAAATTGTATTATGAACCTTCCACCTGTTGTAAGAGAGAAATATAATTTTATAACAAAGCGAATATAGAAAAGTCTAATAACCTTAAAACAGCTACATAGACTTGTGATGTCATTGATGTATATTCTGTTTGCTAAAGACTGAGAATAACGGTGTGGGACCATTGGTGGTCACACGGGAATTAACATGAGCCCATAGGTATACATTATGGGATTGTATGGGGTAAATGGGATACCCTTTGTTTAAATTGTCCATAGGTTTAACATGGGATGGTATTATGGGCTCAAACGTTTTAAGAGGGTCAAAGTTTTATGGGAATAGAAGTTTATGGGGACATGTTTACAGGGACAAAGGGACGAAAGTTTATAGAGAGAATGGATCGAAAGATTATTCGGGACAAGGGGAAATGTAATGTTAACATTTTTATCCACACTCCAACAAGCGCCTTTATAATGCAATACACATCTCTACTATCCAGCAACCACTTTCTGATCAATATCCAAACACACATACTTACTATCCAGCAACGGCATTTTGTGATTACAATTCAAAAACACCAAATATTCTATCCAGCAAACGCTTTTTGTGACTACAATTCAAACACACCAAATATTTCATCCATCAACCGCTTTTTGATTACTATTCAACTAGCTGTGTGTAGTGAACATTACTCAGTCATATACTATCCAACATTTCACACTTATACCATAAACACGCCGCGTGTTGTGACCAATACCTCGCTGTCTACCATCCAATACCCCGCAATATGTCATCAACACGCCGTGTGTTGTGACCTTTACGCCGTCATCCACTAACCAAAATCCATACTATGCCACCAACACGCCATGTGTAGTGACCAGTACCCTGTCATCCTATACAAACACCCCACAATGTACGATCAACTTGCGATGTAGTGTCCAAGACCTCATCATGTACCATCCAACACCCCACACGGTACGATCAAAGTGCGAGTGTTGTAAGTACTACTAAATCTCCGTCATTACACTGTTACCTACTATCCAACACCACCCACTGTGCTGCAATCACGCTGTTTGTTGCAACCAGTACCCCGTCATCTACCAACCAACTTTCCAAGCTGTATCATCAGCACGCGGAGTGCAGTGACCGATATCCAGTCACCTACTATCCATCACCCCACACTTAACCATCAACACGCCGTGCGCAGTGTCCTGCTGATTAGTGACTATATATCATTTATCGATGATTAGAAAGAAATTTCCCATAATATGTAAAACGTATATAAATAACTTTTACAAATTGCAAAACAGTTAGTTTTAAAAGTGAACATTTGTAAATTGATCTTTTGCAAATAAAAGAATAAACACATTGTACTGAATTTAGAGAAGACTGAAAAATGTCCGTATATATGTAAAAATTGAAAAAAAATATATATATATTTTACAAATTGTAAAACAAAACTTTAAAATTGTAATATTTTCGTTACCAATTATGACAGATACATATACAAACATTTTACAAATTTCATGCGGAGTTTTCGTCGGATATTAAGGATGGAGTGTTGGTGACTCGTAATTAATATTCCAAGAAAACTCATTGTGACGGAAAGCGTCCTGTTAGAAAAAGCCAAGATCGACAGAGAGAATGTGTAAAGTCATATCCAGAAGAAATATGTTGTTTCTATATAACTAGCCAGCACTATTAATGTTCCTAAATCAATATTTTTAACTGAAATATGAACAAACACCAAAACGACATTAAACATGAATGTATTTACAAGGCTGAGAATGTTGTGGAGTCAGTCTCGACTTCCAGTGGTCTAATACAGTGTCCTTTTGCCATCGATTCACACCACTTTTTGGTGCTAAAGAAAATAGCTATAATGTTCACAAAGCCATCTTTCTGTTTTATCATCGTTTCCAGAGTACTCACGGTCAAAACAAGGCACTAAATGTTCTCAGAAAAATCCAAGATTGCATCGATGAAGAAACTACACACAATATCATCCACATACCGTGGAACTGAATCCTTGTAATCTCGTATTATTGAATTGAGTAGACACAGCGTTTCTTTCATAACGTTAATGATATTTCTTCCAGAGGAGGTAATCCATAAGAATCAAAATATTCCACACAGTGATCGTTGGGAAAGCAGATTGCTAGCCAATGGTGCCTGTAGTCTGTGGTGATGAGATAGGCTTGAAAGTCTTTAGGTTTTGGATATGATGGTTCATCTTTAGCATACACCACAGGAGTCTAAGAGGCTGTGTACTAACCCTGAGTCCGAGGGCACTGCAGTTCCTAGGCATCCATTTCTTCTTTGTTTTTTTCACAGGTAATGTTAAGTTATCAGTTCACACCTGACTCGAAGACATGAGAATGCACAAACATTAAGTTTAATCGTTCGTTCAACTCAATAAGGAAAGAGAAATACTTGTAGCATCGAACGTCCACGAGAATGCATTTTTATGTGGTGATAAGATCCTATTTCCACCCAGAATAGCAAACAAAAACTGGGAGAAAATCTTATGGAGTATTGGTCGCTACATGCGGCTTATTGATAGTATAGTGTGGGGTGATGGATAGTAGATGACAGTGTATTGGTCACTACACAAGGCATGTCGATGGTATAGTGTGACAGTGTATTGGTCACTACACAAGGCATGTCGATGGTATAGTGTGGGGTGATGGATAGTAGATGACAGTGTATTGGTCACTACACAAGGCATGTCGATAGTATAGTATGGGATGATGGATAGTAGATGACCGGGTATTCATCACCACACACGGTGTGTTGATGGTAAAATATGGATGTTGGATAATAGATGATAGGGTATAGGTCACTACGCAAGGCGTATTGATGGCATAGTGGCATGTGTTGGATTAAAAGGGCGTGTATTCGATTGTTGATAATGATTTTAACATTACATTTTCTCCTGTCCCCATAAACTTTCGACCTTTTTTTTCCTGTAAAACTTCTGAACCTTTGTCATTATAAACTTTTTGACCCTTTGTCTCTATAAACGTGTCACCATAAACACTTTTGTCCCCTTAAAAGGTTTGACCCCATAAAACGCTTGATTCCATAATACCATCTCCATGTTAAACATATGGACACTTTTTCGTAGCTTGAAGAAAATCTATTCTATTGCTGTATACTTGAAAAAGTATTGGATTTGTATGTTATTTTGTAAAGGAAATGTTTTCAACCTCATCAGCTCGACTCAGGAGCATTAATGAATGGTTCTTTGTATGTAGAGAACAGAATGATGTTATTGCCTTTTATCTACTACATGTAAGGTTGACGATTTCAATGCCAATCTACCGGACACACACTTGAAAACTAAGAACAAACCTATTCATATATTAATAACATAACAAGACGTTGTTGAAGTAATCGACACATTACAAACCCACAAAGCATGTGGTGGATAAATCACCATATGTTCTATGCAACATATCTCTTGTTAGAAAGTGTTTCCAGCATCACGGAACACCGAAAAAGTAATGCCATTGCATAGAAAGGAATTTGCCTGTGATCCATTAAATAACAGGCGTATTTCACTAAGAGTTTGTCTTTGGAAAGTTACTGAAGTAATTTGTTTTAAAAAAATCTCTAAATCCACATACACTCAAATCATCTTATATTCAGATATCAATCCTGATTTCTTCCCAACAATTTTGCGGTATCGCTCAGAGATATGTATCTTAGGAAAAAAACTGTGCTTGATAGCATGGATAACATGCGTGTGGTCTTTTGCAATATCTACAAAGAATTTGATCGTGTTTGACATAAAGCTATAATGCATAAATTAAACTGCAGTGGCATTGATAGCTCTCATATTGATTGGTTTTCTGACTATTTATCGAAGAATACCAAAGAGTGTTTGTAAACGAGTAGCTAGTATGTTGCGGCTAGCATACAACAGGGCTCTGTTTTAGGTCTGCTATTATTTATTGTGAATATTAACGATATTGGTGACGACCTCTTGAGTGCAGTGAGACGAAACCTTTATGATATTTTTTAAACGATAGAAGGAACAAACGCTGCTTGGTGTAAACTATTTCTAAATAACATAGCCTCCGAGAGTCGAAATTCACTGGGCGTTAGTTGCAAATCATAAAACACAATGTTTTATTGCTTTTAAATTGAAACGTGTAATAGAGGATAAAAATAAATTTTTGTATGAAAAGACCATTGATGTCGCTAAAAATGGAAAGAATACATAATAACAAAAAAGGAAGGCCTAGAGTCATCTATATTAGTATATAATGAGATATTGAAATGTATCAGTGTGAGAAAATTATATCGCCATAGTGGCGATACCGCGTATACCACTCTTGACAAGACAGTGTTTCTCACTTCACTCGTGACATATTTCCTTATATCTACTTTATATCCTCTATCTACTACGTATATTCACCTGAATCCTACGTAAAAACCTCATAATGATCAAGAAATATAATACACGTGTCGCTCATGGCTGACTTAAATCATAATTGTTGTGGTAATATAGGCAATAGGCAATAAGAGAACTTAATTGTTTGATAGATATATTACGATTAAATTTTCTAGGAATTTATAACATGCAATTATTATTGTTATAACTTGAACTTTTATAATTCTCAAATAAACAGAATTTGTAGTGCTTGAATACTACATACTTCACACTGCAGAAAAAATATGAGTGATTCTTCCTATATTTCACGCTATGTAAGCAACACTTGAGTTCAGGAAAATTGCGTATATCAGCAATTGCGTCCGCACAATACGTAAATATATACTAATGTTAGGAAGGTCGTGGGTTCTGAACTCAGGTGGTGTGAGATTCATCTAAAGGAGAACCATATGTGGGAATGGAATGCGTATGCAACAAACTTTGCCTTTTATTGGGCAGCGATGTGCATTCCATGCCTCCAGACTGCACACACACACACACACACACACACACACACACACACACACACACGGCTGTCAAGCTCAAAAAGGACAGAGATTTCAGAATCGAATGAAGCTGGTAAGTTTTGAATAAGTATAATAATGTTATGTACAATTCTATAGCTTGACTGTATTACCTTAGTGGAACCTTCTATATTGAGGGTTGATTGATCTTAATAAAAGAGTGGCTACGCCCCTGGGCTTCCAAATTCTGACTTCCTCTTTCAGTTCGAACCAACTACCTCTCCGCACACCAGCGATGTAAAAAACATCATCGTTGCCGGAGTGACACCTCCGCAAAAGGGGGCCATAATGATATCTTTCTATCTCTCTGTTAGATCTGTGAGTGCAATAAGGTAACCATCCTAATTATTGGTAGCGAAACTAGAATATAACACCCTTTGACAAATAATACGGTTCAAAATCTTAACATAAAAATATATTTCAGCCGTCATGAAATTGTTCAAATATCTGATCCTGAATAGTCTGGCGAGATCTCTAGTACACTTTTAACATAGGGAGGAAAAGACTATTATTTTACTGGAATATCTCAGATTATGGTATTGTTCAATTATTGTATTAAACCAACCTCAGCAGAATAAATCTCGGCAATTCTTTGTAGTTTCTTTCTAATTGCTAGCATGTTATCACAGGGGCTTCAAACTTCTCTAAATAGAATGTATGGCTTTAGATAAGCATGTACCATCCTTAGATTAATAAGAGCCTTTTAATAATGCAATTACATGTGTATTTTACCAGAGGAAGTTTAGTTTGAGCTACTAGTCTATTCTAAGGACCCTTTTTGGAATGAGCTACTAGTCTATTCTTAGGACCCTGTTTGGAATGAGCTACTAGTCTATTCTTAGGGCCCTGTTTGGAATGAGCTACTAGTCTATTCTTAGGACCCTGTTTGGAATGAGCTACTAGTCTATTCTTAGGACCCTGTTTGGAATGAGCTACTAGTCTATTCTTAGGGCCCTGTTTGGAATGAGCTACTAGTCTATTCTTCTGTTTGGAATGAGCTACTAGTCTATTCTGTTTGGAATGAGCTACTAGTCTATTCTTAGGGCCCTGTTTGGAATGAGCTACTAGTCTATTCTTAGGGCCCTGTTTGGAATGAGCTACTAGTCTATTCTTGGGGCCCTGTTTGGAATGAGCTACTAGTCTATTCTTGGGGCCCTGTTTGGAATGAGCTACTAGTCTATTCTTAGGACCCTGTTTGGAATGAGCTACTAGTCTATTCTTAGGGCCCTGTTTGGAATGAGCTACTAGTCTATTCTTAGGACCCTGTTTGGAATGAGCTACTAGTCTATTCTTAGGACCCTGTTTGGAATGAGCTACTAGTCTATTCTTAGGGCCCTGTTTGGAATGAGCTACTAGTCTATTCTTAGGACCCTGTTTGGAATGAGCTACTAGTCTATTCTTAGGGCCCTGTTTGGAATGAGCTACTAGTCTATTCTTAGGGCCCTGTTTGGAATGAGCTACTAGTCTATTCTTAGGGCCCTGTTTGGAATGAGCTACTAGTCTATTCTTGGGGCCCTGTTTGGAATGAGCTACTAGTCTATTCTTGGGGCCCTGTTTGGAATGAGCTACTAGTCTATTCTTAGGGCCCTGTTTGGAATGAGCTACTAGTCTATTCTTATGACCCTTTTTGGAATGAGCTACTAGTCTATTCTTAGGGCCCTGTTTGGAATGTCCGAACTTAAAGATATGTACTCAAACGTCACAAAATGCCTTTGATGAAGGAGCTAATTGCATCTAAGTACGTACCAAAGGTATAAGATATTTTTCCTTTCTAAAAAGTATCAGTTCATCATCAAGTAACGTTCAAATTTGGATGTATTTTGCAACGTTTTCTGTGCTATATCCACTGTGAAAACTTAACATAAATGCTTCCCATGCCAATAGTGTGCAAGAGAGTAGAGAAATTTTTAAAAGAAAAATGTTGGAGGGATAAGTTATTGTACGGTTACACTAAATCCAACTATGCCAAAATATCATTGAATGCATTTAAAAGAGATTTTTTAAAAAAAATCCATTTATCTACGCAAAACGAAGATCTCTTATGAAAGGTGTCACTGATGGATGAGATTTTCATATAGTAATTAAAGCTGAAACTCTGGACGAAATGATGCACATTTTACCTCTGAAATGTTATATAAATGCCAGCAGAAATTAAGCTGCTGTAATTGCCTTTCCCACTTACAGAACTCATCACAACAGAACATCACCATCTGCCTCTGGAACTCGCTCCACCATGATTATGTATGCAGCAGTACTTGTAGCTGGTTATAGATCTACTGTATAATAAACGATTCATTATTTTTCGACTTTCATTAATTTTTTGTTGAATCAGCAAGTAAACCTTACATTGTAAAGCGTATTGGTGTGTCTTTGGGCACACATGTTTGAAAAACATAGTCATTAATTCAGGCGCAAACAATATCTGGGAATTTGGTCAAGTAAAACGTGCCAGATGGTAAATTCCCATACAGACAAGTCTCCAAATAAATGGATGATAAAATATTTGCATTTGGAATGGTAGTTAAGTTCAGCCTAATGATCACACGTACCGAAAAAAAATTAATCATATAAAATACCAGTACTGGAAGACATAGGTTGAGAAACGTTACAGACAATGTTTTATTTTGCACAAAATTTCTCATACAACATTGTACATGCCCTTGGCAGATTGGACAGTACCATTCATTTCACCCGATAACATCAGAACGGCAGCATTTCTGATTTTTCTCGTCCTTGTTTTCATTTCAGATTTTTTTACAAATGTTCATGCCAGCCGCAGACGTTCTTATACTGCTACTAGTAACATAAAAGCCCAGAATGCTTTAAACGTTTACTTTCACAGGATCTTAAATTAAGACATTTTTTCGATATTTATGTCCTAATATAAGGAAACAGTTTAGCAGAAGCTTATAAGAAGTAAAGAAATTCTAGTATCTGCTTTTCCAATTCAGAAGAATTGAAATTCGACACATCTTGCTTTAAAATAAACATGATAGATTCACTCCGAATTGTTTATAATTCTCATTTGGATCACTTTCTTGATCTACAGATAAAGTACTAAGCTCGTATGTTCAAGACAAAGATCAAATGTGGAAAATATGAATTCAATGTGACAAAAATTGACAGTGACAAATTTATTCAACAGTTTGCGACCAATGGAATAATTCAGAAAGATTGAAAAATGTTGTGAATTACTCTAAAGTACTTACGTTTAATGACTAGAAACCAAGATAGAGATTTGTTGTTTTTGTTGTTGTTGTTGTAGGGTTTAACGCCATTTTTCAGTACAAGATAGGCTATACATGGCGGCCAGTGTAACTGGTGGCCCAGGCCCATGTGAGAGAGAGAGAGAGAGAGAGAGAGAGAGAGAGAGAGAGAGAGAGAGAGAGAGAGAGAGAGAGAGAGAGAGAGAGAGAGAGAGGAGTCAATCTAAAACGAAGAAAACATGAATGGTAATACAAGTCTGAAGAACATGCATAACACAGATATACTTCCTAAATGGAAAATAAAGTAGCTCCTAAATTGATATCGCCACTGTGTCAAAAAAGTGGTATCGTCAGCGTGGCGATTATTTTTTCTATATGATAAATGTATATCTTATTATGAGGTATTGAAAAATATATAATTGTGGATACAGTTTTTTGTTTCTTATCATCTAAATATGACAATAAAGCTTTATGGAAAACCAGCTGGGTTGTATAGGTTACCATTGATAAGTAGAAATACCACAAAACATTGTAGGCAAAATACTTTAAAGCGGAGTTAGGGAATTATGTAACAGCTTTTGAATTTATAATATGATTTTTATTTAAGTCGTTTGAAACTATGATAGTAATATTTTAATTCGCTTAATTCAATGGTTAGCAGTACAGTAAAAGTATGTGTATGCTCCGTCATAAGAGTTTAATTCATGACAAGGCCGATCACTAATGTGAAATCAACAACTAAGCAAGTCAAGGATGATCTGCGAGTATGAATAGGAGTCACGCAGACAACGCGTGTGATTCAAAGTAAATGCCCTGTCGAGAACTGTCACACGCGCTCTAGCTTTTGATTGGCTTAATAATATTTGAAAGTCAGGACAGAATTGTTTCTGCATGTTGATGACCAGGTTATTGTGAAAGGATATAATACGTTTCAAATTATTCTAGAAATTATTGTGAATCAGAGATTGTTTACTTGATTCGCAAATGGTCACTACATAATGACCTTGCGCAGCATTTATGTTATTCTTCTGCAGTTGTGCTAGTGTTCGTAAGAGTCATTGAGAGGCAACTAGCGATTTAAAAATTCCATGTTCATTGGATATAGCACAGTGGATATTCATTAATTTAACAGTCAATACTTTGGGATTATGTGATTATATTCAAAGACTTTAATATTTAAGTAATTTCATCGGATTATGTCAAACCTGACAGGACTTCAGTGCTATCCTACGTTCATGAGATTTCATTGAAGTAAAACTATTTGGATTAATAATTCTGTTAAATTCAGTGGTGTTATCACGGTAACACATAAGCACTTTGGAAGCCTCGTTCAGAAAAACCTTGGAATAGTTTCCTGACTAGTGAGAAATTGACAGCACAATTAGAATTTTTTCGGATTACATACTAGGATTTTAAACACTGCAGGTTATATTTAATTCTTTCATTTTGTGTGATTTTATCTTTTATTTCATAAATTTATATCTTGAAGAACTTGAATGCTTATTTGGGTTTTATCTATTCTTGTTTCTTAAGTTTTAAACACCTAGACGTAACAGCGGGTTCAGCACAGACAAACCAATTATCTAGAATGTGTTTCTGACACACACCAATAAAAATAAAAGTGACCAAATACAATAAATATATCAGTCGGGCACATATATAATCTTACAATTTAAATCTTTTAGATAGATGATGTCCAGACGGTTCCATTGCTGAATGAACAATTTCAATTACCTTAAATGAAAAATCTTATAAATTATGGAAGCCATCATTAAGTGTGTAGAGACACGAAATTAAAATGATGTGTCGATATAGTTATTTATGTCAAATCTATGTTTGTTCATACGTTTAAAATCTTGATTTTCCGTTACTGCTACTGAAATAAGTATTTTCACTAATAAAAGAACAGCGTAAAATATCTGAGTCTATTATAATAAAGGTCACTGGCCATACTCCAACATTTTTCTTTTTACATCAGATTTGCATTACATGATTAAAAGTAGTTATACTTGTACAAAAAGAACAAAAAAATTATCAAGTGTAAAGAAGAACAAATAATTTAATTACTCGAAATAGAAGTATACAACGCTGTTAATTCCCCTTAGCTACGATTTCCGACCTCTAGAGGACGCCAACCGGAAATGAAGTACATTTATCCCCACAAGACGAAGTACGTGCTTCTTGTTATCAAAAAATGTTACGTATATGTAATTAAATTGCTTGTGTGTTAGTTTTAAATTCTTTTTTTATTTTTGTTTCATTACATTTTATTGTAAGGATAATATTTTTGCTGGATTTCATATTTTTCCCAGTAAATTTAGTTCTGTTCTTTTAGTCTGATAAGAACGCAAAAGTGTTGCTTTATTACCAATCTTAGCTAACCTAGTTCTTAACCTTGGTTCCGATTTTATGAACATTGAATGAAAATGATTGGTTATTACCAAGGTCATGTTCAGCCTACGTGTTAGCAAAGTTGTAAACAGCCGTTCTTTTTTATTTATTTCTAGCGTGAGAATCTGTTTCTTAGCTACGGCTATTCTGGCCTACGTGTAAATTGACATTTTTTTTTTTACTGCGCTGTTCGATGATTAAGTGACCACGTGACCCCTCACGCCGGTCTGAAATGACGTTTTAGTTGGGTTTAATACTCATATCTCAGTGAAATTTTGGTCAGTCATAAAATTGTACCTTTGGGCTCAATGTATTTTGTCTTGTTGTTGCCATTTGAGTTGATTTCCGTATCTAAAATAATTTATACACCCTGGGAAATACTTTTCTTCAACGAAATACTTGGACAAAGACATTCACTAAATTATTTGGAATTCAAAAGCCGGAATTATATTCTTGGTGACTCAACAAGGAACTGTTGACACATCAACACAAACTGGTTATAGTGGACGTTATCGCCTTCCATAGTGGAACTTCATCGAGATTCGAACCTGGATTCAATTAGAGCTGTTTAGTGATAGGACTTATATTTTTCAATTCTAGGATTAATTTTTGGATAATATTCACAAACCGTAAGTCCTATTTCATATTTTTACTTTGTTTTCTATGGAAATAATTTTTTATTTTTTTTGGGTTAAAACTTACAAAGCTTGTTGGCTTCACTCTTTTCTTTTGTTCCTTTTGTACGAGTCTACACGTAACAAAAATAAAACACTATAAATTATGGATAGGGAACATTTAGCTGAAACTATTGAAAACTAATTTACTGTTCAGCCTTCTATAGATATGCGTGCACGACGCACTAGATTGTGTCGCTTTCAAAACTGTTCCATTGTTTCAATTTATTTTGAAAATTCCCGTTAATACAGGTGAAAAGAATCAATGCTGGCTTCCCTAAGTCCGCCGACGTTATAAAAAAGAAGAAATCGGCACACTTAAAAGAATGAAAAGGAACCAAACTTGGCTTCCTTATGTCGGCCGACTTCATAAGAAAAAGATACCAAAGTCAGTTTCCGCGGTTGGTTTGCTTTGTAAGAAAATAACCTTTTTATTTGATATCCTGTCGGTAAGTTTAAGCAAGGAATTTATTGCTGGCTGCCAGTTGTGTTTTTTTATCATCAAGGCTTCTATTTGTTTGCCATATGTAATCATAATTGATGTTTGCAGGGCAAGTAGTATACACAACAATAACTTGCTTTAATAATACTTTTGTAACCCATGCTAGCGAAAAGATTATCATTTGCACTCACAGTGAATATATTTTAAAATAATGATTTTTATTTGCGAGATACCGTCGTATAGTTAACCTAGATACGTTACAGTCTTGGTCAGTTTGCACCTTGTAACTTATCATGCGTGAATGACAGATGCCCTCAAGGAATCGGGTGATATTTTTGTCTCATTTACGATTTTGTTATTTGACATAAGCGATACACACTATAGTAAGGATGCATACGCAAGCCGGCATCCGCTACATATGTGGAGTTCGTGGATATATTTTTTTCTTTATTAAATTTCGCATGATGAAAAAAGAAGGAATAAAAGATAACAATGCAAGTTTTTTTTTCTTTCATTTTATTTCCAAATAAGTGTATGCTTATCAATTTTTTTTTGTACCGTGCGAGGGGTGGGGTGGGGTGGGGGCACAGATTCAACCCAAAATTATTTCCTTTCTTATTTGAATAGAATAATGGAGCAAATACGATTGACGATATTGACTAGTAATGACAAGCTTGCAATTTACGCGCGCACACACTAAGACAACTTGAAAAATAAAAACAAACAATAAAATTAACTGGTAAGAGCTTCTCTCTCTCTCTCTCTCTCTCTCTCTCTCTCATGTGTAATCGAGTGTTTATTATATGCAGCAGCTTTACAACCTGAAGCCTAAAATTAAATATATTTGTTATAATATCTCATGTACACTACCCTTAGAAAAATGTATACGTATTCTATAGAATATTGTCTGTTAAGTATTATTGTTTTATAAATCAATATTGATAATTTGACCGGAAGACTTAAAATGAGAATGTCGTTGTACCGATGCATATATTTTTTTAGCATAAAAAAATGTATATAAATATTTTAATTAGAACGAGCAAGATATGTCAGTTTGTGTTTTCTCTCATATATATGTACGTTACGAAGTATGATTATTTTCTTTGAAAGAATATCAGGATAGTTCGTTTAAATTTAGTTGTTTTCCTAAAACCTATTCCTAAAATCTATCTTACATAGTATCTACTTGTTGTTTAAAGAAAATGAACTTATTCAAACTATTGTTAAGTTGGGCCGAATTGTCTTGGGCCGAATTGTCTTTGGGCCAAATTGACTATAACCCGGCATAAATGATGCAACTTTCCTATCCCTCACCCTATTCGATTCCACAGCTTGAATCCACCGTTTTTTCTGGTAAACAGGGTCTTTCGGTAAAAGAAAGAACCCTTTTCCCCATCATCACTCTTTTGGTTACATCCGTATGCAAGACAGTGCACCATATTTGCTGTATAAAAGCACGATCGTAAAATATATGACATAGACATTTACGTGGGGAAATTAAACACTTGAATGGCTAGATTGAATAGAAGGGATAAATGTACGTCATATCCGGTTTTGGCAAGCGGAAACTACCGATTGTTTACGGAGATTGCCGAATAATTTTTTCATTTAGAAAAGCGGATTTTTAAGTATAATTAAACATTTTATCATGTGCATACATAACAAATGCGTTTTGTTTATAACTATAATAAAATCACACGTTTGTACAATATAGGTGGCCAGTGACCTTTAAGTTAAAGAACCAAGGTCTTTTAAACTGAAATAGATGTCATATCCAATATACTCTATTTTCTAATTATTTAAAAAATACTTAGTAGACATATTTAAATTTTATTATTGCCTCCTATTATTATTTGCGCTAATGCACATTTTTAAGTTCGTCTATCCATTCAGCTATATTTCTTGACTTTTCCATATGGAATATGTATATAGTTACAAGGCAACATAGGTAAAATAAATACCTATACCTTCGATAACTATATTTTCCTTCTACTGCAGCTTATATCATACTCTTCTTTATGCGATTATTAAGTTTTTCGTGTGTGCTTCCAAATATAAGCCTTTTCTGTCCTATAGCAAATAGGGCCATCACTTCATATAGAAAATAATGTGTTAAAAATACCATTCCAAACAGGCCATGCAACCAAAAAATTATATGCAACAAACTCGATTCCCTTCTTTTCATACACATTTGATGCGTATCAACCTCAGTTACAAAATATTTTACGTGTCTTTTCTGGTGCGCCCCCTGTTGGTACTTTTCTAAAGTACCAACCTTATTCTTGTTTTAAATCATCTAGATAATTCTTAGTTACAACGTATGAACGCTTTATTCATTTGAGATGAAAATAGTTATGATTTAAAAAATATCACAAGATAGTTCTTTTTTCTATGATACACACTTTCGTATAAATTTAGAGAAAACCTTTTATTTACTATCAGTTTAATCTCGTAAATGTGCTAGCTATATACGGTATAGTAAAACACATACCATGGGGAGACAGTTCATTGGAGGAGGAGAGGTAAAATAAAATACACAAATAAGAATACCAGTTAGATTCTTCATCAGTGTCATAAACCGCAGATAAACGTCACGATCTGTTGATTATTAATGATTTGAATCTTGCTTGATAATCTCTGCCATTTCCATTGGTATAGCCCTAGGTAATAATATTCCTTAATTTCCCTTGTAAACGAGTGTCTGAATTTTTAATGATGAATACAGGTGCATCTATATCAATGTACATCATCTTTACTCCTTGGCGTAGAAATAAAATTTGGGAAGCTGCCCACAGCACGGACTGATACCTGAGATAAAGCAGGAAATCAATATGCAATATGAACTATTACACAAATTGGTGCCATGTTATGCTGAAAATTAATAATTAATCAGACATAATTACCGGCACACAGTTTAAATTGAATTACCGTATATACTTGTTTATAAGATTAGTCCAGCTGCAAACTGCACAGACCTAGATCTGCCGTCGCATCATGTAGATCTGGATTGTGCAATTCGTTAGGAGTAATCAGTAGAACAAACAACATAGACCCTGATCTGCAGGCGCATCATGCTATGGCAGATCAGGGTCTTTGTTGTTTTCAAATTGACTGGACTCATTAGCGAGTATATACGGAAATGAGTCAGTACCAAAGCTATTAAAGCAGTATACGAGTATCCAGCATGAACTATTATATGACGATATAACCAAAGAAAATAATAAACATTGTTATATGACGATGTCAGGAAAGAAATTAATATTTACTGATTTAAGAAACAAGTGTATCAAGAGAGAAATAATCTCTTCCATCAAGCCTGCCAGAAGGAAGTTATATGTAAAGCATGAACAACGGCTGTCATCATTATGAAAATGTTGTATATACGCGTAACTAAATCAAACAAGTATTGATGAAAAAGATATAAGCCATATACAGTATGTAAATTCACAGAAACATTGCAGAGTAGATTTGGACACTTTCATGGAGAAGATATGATGAAAGAAAATTTTTTAAAAATATATAAACATTCGGACTTTTAATAATTTGGGTTTGGGTAGGTGTCCGACTAGAGTTAACTCGACTGACCTTTTGATAGATTTTTTTTAACACAAGCACATAGCAAATATTAAAAAACCCGTCATATTGAATTCTGCTTTAATTAGGACATAAAAAAGAAAATAACAGTTGTGTAAATGTAAATAATCGGTTTTATGATAAAACGTTTTCTTACTTTCCCATGCAAACGTAATAATGTCATGTTTCATAGCAATAAAAGTACTATATCATCGAGTCAAACAGTGCGAAATGTTGGAAAGTCTTCTGGCAAGGTTAATTGACTGGGTAATTTTTATAGCAGAATATCGAGATAATTCCATCACTTACCTAAACAGACTGTTACTTCTGTTGTTAGAGTACTGTGAATGGGCTGCCGGTAAAATAGCACTGGCGGAAATACGATAAATATAATAAGAACATTTTGCGAGAAGTCCAGGTGCAGAAGCAATCGATTTCGTCAGTTTTATGGGTTTTTTCTCTCTCACTTTGGTCAAGGTTTTCTCAGATTGCACATCTTAAACCGCTAACATTTTTGGGTGGCAGGTCGAAATCGAAGCTACCTCGATCAAATACAACATGATACGAAATGATACAGTTTTATTTAATTAGTGGTAACCATTAATAGAATATATATGTAGCCTTTTTCGAAAACAGCATGCTGACTAATTAAGGTTTGTCTAAATTACCCATAATGGAGAGGGTATACTGTGAAGCTTGAAACAATCTCTTTCTGACAGATACTGGTCACACAAAGGCTGCGTGATAGGCTTTGTTTAGAAGACTTCGTTGACTTAAGCTTCCTTTGGAATACCTTAAACTGTTGATCTCAAACTACACGTGCCTCTTTCACGTCGATGTCTTGTGAAATAGTTTGGAGACTGATATCCAGGAAAGGTTAACAAAATGAGATGACTGCAGTTTGCTGCTTATCGACGGTATTATTACTGTGCGTGATTCTTCATGGAGGCGGCTGTATAAATTATACAGGCGATTTTTTACGTAGGGGCGAAAGACTGAAACTGATTGTCATCGAGACAGATTGTTTCATTATTCAGTTGGTAACATAACTTTATTAATAAGAGAAACAGTCACCTACAATGACGCTTGAAAGGGAAAACAACTACATAAAGGCATATCAAGTACATCTTTCTATGATAGACCATGCGTTCAATTTATTGACTTGAATATATCGGCTTCTGTTTTTTTCTGGCAATAATTATTTCTTGCTATTCCTACTTTTAATAAGGTCAACACTATTACTGGAGCTTAAAATGTTGTTGTTTAAAGGTATTGGTGTTTTTCTTTCTTGTTTATCCTAGAATAGCCGTGTAGTAGACTATTACAACAGAAAGCATATATTAAGTCAAATGTGGGAAGGGTTGTATACGGTTCTATTTTCAGTTACCTTCGGACTTCTTTTAATGATCTGTAAATACTTGCTTTTCCTGGAATAATGTTCGGAACAGGTGCTGTTTAATTTCTTCAATGGCTCATCATACTTACAGAATGGAAAAGTATTACGAAAATTGTCATGGAGGAATAATTTTATTTAGATGCTTGAGGATTACTAAATGAAGATCATATGTAAAAAGACAAAGTTGAAAGGAACATCCTTGTAATAAATATGTGATGTGAATTCTAACTGCCAAGTTTAAATCTGATGTTTAGATAAATCAGCTTTAAAATTAATATATAAACTCAGTTTAGAATATGCTTGGAATCAAAATCCTGAAATCAAATGTAATCTGCTGACTGTTATTGCGTGATAACAACACGCAAGAACATTATATATATAT
>JAECUM010086028.1:0-15167 GCA_016617855.1 Megalonaias nervosa | reverse complement strand
CTCTCTCTCTCTCTCTCTCAACCATAGTAGCAAGATACGGGCTAAAATCTATGAAATGACGAACGTAGAGGATTTTCGTTTGTCATCCCACGATATCTTTGGACTTATGAATGATCGTAAAAGTTAAGTCAAACCGACCAAAGGATGAGACAGAGACAGAGACAGAGTTTTAAAGTCAAACCTACCAGGGGGAGAGAGATTGATTGATATTCTTTTATTCCTCCATTTTCTGAAGATTTTAAGACAAAGTATAAAAATTCAATGTAATATATAGAATCACAAAAATAGTGTATTTGTTACTGATGAAGTTCTCTGAATTACTTTGTAATAGCAAACTAATAAATAAATTAATATCATTATTAACTAGATAGATTACAATATATTACTGCTTTTAAAACATATCTACAGAAATAAAAGAAAATATATATATATATATATATATATATATATATATATATATATATATATATATATATATATGTTTCAACATTTGAAATTAGAACTACACAACAAAAATAGTTAGCATCCTAATCGCTTTGTAGTCCAGTACAAGTATTTCTTTCCGTATATTCTGTGTAAGTTCTCTATGGAATCGAATATATAATATCCTTTATCTTAATGAAATACTTCGTAGATAGTCTGATCACATTAATCCAATCCTCAAGCTCCAAACGTTCTGAGATGTCATTTAAACCACCAAGTAGTATAATCAGTATATCATCATCGATCTGATCACAGAAATCACGGTAAATCACTGGAGGCATATACGAAAATAGACTTTCCATCAAGTGGTTTCTGTCGTCTAAGGTTAAGGGACAATTCATCGAGATGTGCAAAATACGGTCATGACTTACTTTGCCACATAGGGGACACAGTCCGGGTCTTGCTTGCATTCCTCCAATACGAATCAATGTCCCATATTCCATTTTTCTGCTTGAGTCAGTGCAAGTGACTTTCCATAGGTTGTGCATTTTTAGTCCTGGATTGATTTTTAAAAATCTACCGAATCCCTCTGATGGATTTCTGATACTCATTTCATGTTTTCTCTCTTCAAATACCTGTATTCTTGTCTCAATTAAGTTTTTCCATGTTATTTTGTCTGGAAATTTTCCAGTGAAAATGAAGTCGTTGAGATAATCTTCTAAATCATACTTTTTGAGTACAGTACTTATATCATATATAAAAGAATTGTAGCGATGTTGGGGGTCAAAAATCAAATTTCCAACAGTCCAGAGGAAAAACTTTTTAACAGTTAAGTTTGCCGATGTTCTACACATGCGACCAAGGAATACGAGTTTTTGTTTATCTATGCAAGCTTCCATTGAAATCATCCCCAAGCATGATATCGTAGATCGAACAGGTGATCTTTGAGGAAAATTTTGTACTCTCCTGGCGCAGTATCGTTGAATTTTCTCCAATGATTCACTGCCCTGATATGACATATTAAACCAGAGTTCTGAGCCATACAAAGCAGACGGCAATATAACTCTTTCCAAGACTTTCACAGAAACTACAGGATTAATTCCATTTGCATTTAATCCAACTGAGTATAGTGAGGTTGTTACACGTTTAGCTTTATCGTACGAATAGTCTATACGATCATTAATTTTCATTGATTGTGAAAAAGTAACTCCTGCATATTTCACTTTTTTTACTCTAGGAATATCATGTAACCCTAAAGTAATTCCATTTGATGAGTACACTTCATTTTTTCTACTGAATATCATCCAATTACACTTGTTAGGGTTATATTTCAATTTCCACTTCTGTGCATACTGATAAGCTGTATTCACGAGTATCTGTAATCCATTCAGCGTAGAGCTTAGTAGAGTAGTGTCGTCTGCCAAAAGCATGCCAGGTATGTTCATCTGATTCATTGTTATCCCGCAATTAGTCATGACTAGTTCATTCAATAGGTCATTGATGTACACGAGAAAAAGAAAAGCGGACATTACACGCCCGTGACCAACGCCTCTCCGTAACGGAAATGTGTTAGATATACATCCTCTACACGCTACACAGGCACTTGACTGTGTGTAAGAATGGGCGATTATTCTCCATATTTTTGCATTAATTCCTAACCTTTTTAATTTTTCTAGTAGTCCACAATGCCACAGTCTATCGAATGCCTTTTCATTATCCAGAAAAACAGCATATACATTAGAGTTATGATTAGTAAAGTGTATCAAACATTCCTGAAGAGTAAATGCAGCAGAAATAGCACCAGCATCCTTACGAAATCCAAATTTATAAGGATGTGGAAAGTTTATTTTGTCTAAAAACTTTTGAATTCTGGTCATCAATATTTTTTCAAACAATTTTCCCAGACAAGATGTCAGTGCTATACCACGATAATTCACCGGATCCTTTTTATCTTTACCATTTTGTTTGTATATCGGTTTAATCATCCCACATCTATATACATTAGGAAAATACTCAAACTGGATCATGTAATTAAAAAGGGCAATTAAATGTCTGATTAAATATTTTCCACCATACTTTAAATGCTCATTCGATACGCAATCAATGCCTGGTGATTTTTTATTTTTAGAGACTTGATATGCTGTAACACCTCTTCCTCTGTAATAGGATTACACTTTATGTTATCAGTCTCTAGTTTACTTTCTTCGTACATATTCTTCATCTTGACATAATCATTATGTTCCTCATCTGTTGTACTGCTTAATTCAGAAAAATATAGTTTCCATAGATTGACACATTCATCCAAATTAGTTGATTCTACTTCTCCAAATACAATATTACCATAATTTGATTTATCTTTCCTATTTTCCCGCATGACTGCGTAGAATTCGTCTATTCCCATTTCTGCACTCTTTCCTATTTCTTCAAATATGCACTCTTTATATACCTTTTTCTCTAGCCTATGTTTCTTTCTGAACTCTCTGTTTGCGTCCTTGTATTTTCTTTTGATGTACAGTCTGTGCTTCTAGTTTTTCCTGCTTTGATCCATTCTCCGCGCGCTTTTCTCATATCCTGATGTGATTTTTCAAGGCCACATTTCTTCCAATATGGTTTCAAGTGCGATCTAAATTCGGACTTTGGAATATATCTGTCTGATGCAGTTAGAACACTCTTGGTTATCAATTCATTATACTTCTCTATATCTTCTATCTTTTTGCATTCATAGGTGAAATTCAAGAATGCACTAACGTCAGATTCATACATGCTGATTTCTAATGGATTTGCCAAGTTCCATTTCATTCTTGGAAATACACGTGTCTTAATAATTTCCTTCAACATATCTTTTGCAAGTGCCGCTGTAACAGGTAGGTGATCCGATATTGAGAAATCAATTTTGTCGTTTACTATGTGTCTTCTTATACCACCTCTGATTATTTCAGGTATTAGTATATAATCAAGTGTGGACGTTCGTGACATGTCTTTTGATCTATACGTGATGTAATGTTCATGAGGTTTTATCACCGACGTAGCAACTATGTTTCTCTGTTCTATTCTTTTCCTGAGAGCAAGGTCTCTTCTGGATGGATTTTTACACACAAGATCTGCATTCATGTCGCCTATAATTATGCGTATATTTTCAACAGAATATCTATCATACACATCAAAAACATTTTCACAAAATATGTCATATGCATCATCAGTTCTAGTTGTTGAGGGAAAGGAGCTTGCAATCAAGATTATAGGTTCCAACTCTCTAAGTAAGACTTTCAGCGCCATAATATTTGGCAAATCAGTTTTCAAAGTGCTTACTTTGCATAGTGATGATCTATAAAATACGGCAACCCCGCCACTACCTCTATAGCATTGTGGTATCTCTTCAGCAGGGAGCGCTACTACTTTGAAATCATCATGCAATTTTTCTAAACACGTTAGATTCTTTGTAAATAGCCAATGTTCAGTGATAACAAACATATCTGTGTCTGGTAACAATTCAATCAGTTTCTGCGTGCTAGACATTATACCACGTACATTCCATGTTGAAATAATGAGCATAATTACAATTAAGAAGCAATTACCAGTCATATGACTATGCTCTTTATGAATACATGCTGTTTTTCTCATGCATTTCATCAGGTGGGTAACCTTCTCTCCATTTTCTATTTGATATCCATTCCCTACATTTTATTCCAGAACTCCAAAATGTTTCATTGTTCATCATCAGTTCAAAATCTTTGTCCAGTACATTTAGTCGAAATGTATACATATTTGATCCATCCCGTTGGGGTCGTTCCTTTATGAGGCGGACGAATGTTACTGTCACACCTTCCTCCTTGCAATGGGTTGCAATAGCCGTCCTTACTACATCTATATTCTTTCTCGATTTGACATTAGAGAGCAGAATGCGTCTTATTTTGTTTCTTACAACTGGTTCAAACACATCTGATTCTATATCCCTTTGATTGGGTCTGGTAATGATTGTCTCAATATGTCTATACGACGTATCTTTCTTTTTCTGTCTCTCCTCGTCATTCGGAAGCATTCTTTGATTTTTTGGTGATTTGATGTTTCCTTTTTGTGATTTATTTATGTTGTTTTAATTTATTTCTATGTTAGTTCTTTCTTCATATTTTAACCTCTCTTGCCGATTTTCAGTTGATTTACTATCTCTTGCGTTTTTAGGTGTTTCTTCTGTTTGCTGATTATGACTCTCATTTTCCGTTATGTTAATCCGATCATTCCGTGAAAGTGGAGGAAAATCCTTCAATGTAAACGTAGCGAGACCATTTCCAGATGAATTTGCTGGAAGAGCTCTAGCAGGATCTTTTTGTATCTCCTTCTGTCTATATACTACATTTTAACTTTCCCTCAATACAGTTGATCCTTTTCATGATCACATCTAGATGTTGATGTACATGAGAAGTGATTCCTTTTATCTCATTTTCCCAGGTTGCCATTGTTGACATCTGGATATACATTCCTCTATTATCACTGATTAATTTATCCTCTTTTAATTTCATTTGTTCTATCTGAGCGTTAGCTTCTTCAAGTTTCTTCGTTGTTTCCATTAAATCTGACTTTAATTTTTGAATCTCAGTTTCTTTCTGTGTGGTAATATCACCTAGCTGGTTTTCCAATCTGGCCAATTTTTCTTCAAACTTATCATTCATTGTCGCTATCTGCGCAAATATTGTGCTCATTCTATCAGCATCTTCATTTGTTCTTTGTAAGGCGTAATCATTGACTGAAGCTTTCGGACTTTGTGATATAAAATCGCTGCGAACGGAGTTCAAACGCTGGGAGGATCTTGTTTCATAATTGAGTTTCAGTGCCCATTTAGATATACATGCTTTCATGTCACTGTAATTATTCTCTCCTTCAATGAAATGGAATATAATATAAATATCTTCCGATAACTTATCCTCCACAGGAGCACTGTTTGTTCGAGGTAAACGATCAACTAATCGACCATCAGAACAACCATATCTCTTCCTTTTTGCTAGATCGAACAGAGCTTGCCTAGTATCTTTGAGACCTTTGACATCAAGTGTTGATTTCAATTTTTCTTTAAAGGCACTTCTATTAAGAGTTCCAAATTTGGCTTTGATTTGCATGTATATGCCTTCATCAATTTCTTCTACATCTGAATCTTGTTCCGCTTGCGATGTCTGTGAAACAAATAGTGCATCATCATTGGCATCATCTTCGATAACAGCATCAGCATCAGTGACATTTTCAATTTTCCTCTCATTTCCCTTCCGTTTCCCCATATCATCCACATCTGGTGAGTTTAAATCCAGCTTTGAATTGATATTGTCCTCTGCTTCAGTTTCTAACATGTCTTGAGCAACATCTAAACTATTTTGAGAATTTCTCTCAATGTCCACATTATCTATAATATCAGGTTGAGAAAGCATTTTTGTTGCTTTCTAAAGAATATCTCCCAATGCATTCAAGTATTTATTTTATTTTATTTTATTTTATTTTATTTCTAGGTAGTATAGTATATTTTCATTTCAACCACATTGTCACATTGTCGACTTTTGTCTAACTTATTCCCTGTACAATAGAATCCTAACAAGCTCACACTCCTTGAATGATGTGAGGAGTTCATTCACTAGGTCAATACACGGCTGCCTGTAGTAAATCTGAACTCCGTTCAAAGGGCAAATATATGTATTTGTATGTGATATAAATAAAATATATGTACAGTATGTACGCTGTATCAATGATATACCACTCGTTGTATAAATTTTTCATTAAAAGGAAACTCAGCAAGCTTCGTTTTTTTTAATGAAAAATTTATACATCTCGTGGTATATCATTGATACAGCGTACATACTACATAATATATATATATATATATATATATATATATATATATATATATATATATATATATATATATATATATATATATATATATAGGGCGGTAATTTAATATGTTGATTAGAGAATGGAAACCTTCCGCAGAACTGAAGTTCATCAATGAGTGGGTCTACGGCGCCAGGTCAGTCCTTTGTCCAAATCACACACGGTTACTGATTAGAAAGAAGATGGATGTTGGCTGGTTTGTTTTTCAAGACATTAAAGGCTATATCAAGTGGAGAAGATGGAAAATGGGTGCCTTTCCAAAAGGACACACCGAGACAGCCGACTCGGACTAACCTGGACTGGTAACAAACCCGCTACCATTGGATTAGGAGTCTTACGCTCTACCAATTAAAGTACAGCGGCTGCCCAGAAAAAAGAGGGAAACATTTCGTTTTTAAAGTTAAATAAAAAGATTATTACATTGCTTTTGCTTGAAATGTAAATATACAGATTATTGCATATAGGTTTGGAATTACGCTATAGTAATATTTGTATTTGTCCAGAAATTTCAATATTCTATAGGTCAGTAAATATTTGCTTTCTAGCCCACATGCAGCCCCTTTCTGAACCTAAATCTAACTTATAGAAGCATATACATGTATGTGCAATATGTACTATTTATAAACTGCCTATAAATATATATTTTATAATATCAATACAAGGTAAGTAAATAAGATCAAAATGCCATCTAATGTACTTCATCATATTGCATTCTATTTTAATCGATTTCTTCTTTTTAATCTTTTCTGTCTTTCTTGGACATGAATACTGTGTTTCTATTCCTTTTGTAAGAGGCATTTATCGTCAGACAACAATGAATGATGTGAAAAATAATGAAAGTAAATATGTGGTTATCGTGACATATTTTCTTTCCTTAATGGACATATTTTATTTGTATCTCTATGTGTACAAGTGTGCATATGCAAATCTTATATGGTAATTAACTTTCTTTGTTTCTTAAGAGGCCAGCATTTGAAAATATTATTTTGTCAAAAGTGGATTTTAAAAATAAATCGAAATTATTTGCATGCAATTGCCACTGTTAATCCCAATAAATTTTTTCAAGGATCCAACTTGACAGAAAAACTTAGATCTTCTCTCAAGCTTCGCTTCAAATTATGCACCAGACGAGTCATATGCATAAAATATTTTCTAATATTTACAAGTAATAAATTCAGAGCATAAGTCATATTATAAAAGTCCTCGTGTTATGTATCGGTATCTGAATATAGCAATATCGTTGTGAGGATGTTGTATTAGGAATGTTGCAGCAACGTCACTTTACAACTTTGTTGCAAAATCCAGAAAACTCTACAAAGTTTTGTGTTGACGACGCTATATTACAACAAGTAAAACAACGTGGTTACATCATTACTGCAACGATAAATATTCAGCTGGTTAAACTCCTTACCAACCCGGACAAAAGATGGTAAACTCCACTACCACACATTGCAGTTATAAAACTTCGTTTGGGTCATCATCGGTGACCTTGTCTCATCACATATCACCCCTTTCTTATTACATTCGCAATCTTAAACATCATTTTCTGCATCTAATGCTTTTAAGTCAAGGTTTGTTAAGCACAACCAATTTGCATGACCCTTAGGTTTTATGTGAGAGAAAGTCTTGATCCTCCAATTTTGCCAGGCTCTACCCATAAGTAATATTTTGTCTGACTGCATCTACATGCCTCTTCCACTGAATATTTAGATGAGACGGAAGAAAGTATGAGGAAAGATGTCAGGAGGAACGGCCAGATAAGGACTCTTCTTCTTCTTCCAGAACTGCAAATTGAACCGGCAACACGAGTAACGCCATTTCTTGCCTTTATTCTCAGATGATCAACAACATAATGACGGAACCAAAACTATAGGCCCTAAACTTCGTTTCTCAAATTGCTGTGCCTTGACAGCTTGCATTTCATGTATGTCAGTAGTAGTAGATCAACACTTTGAATCTACTGTGAATAATAAATGTTCTAGGTAGTTTGGAAGGAGACGTGTAGCATGCTAATATAAAACAGACGGTGGAGATAAAAGAACACACACACACACACACACACACACACACACATACATATATATATATATATATATATATATATATATATATATATATATATATATATATATATATATATATATATATATATATATATATATATATAGTTATGACGCTAAGGTCACAAACTAAGTAACAGAAAAAAGCAAAACCAACAACTTTTGTTAAATTTAACGAACAATTTAATTATCAAAGTTATACATGAAAAAGTGAGATGAACTTTCAGTATTATGAAGCTAATCCAAACTAATCTTTATAAAGGACTATGAAAGTCCAATATGTACGGATCCTCCTAGAACAGCCACGTTGTCAAGATGGCGTTGTTCAGAATTCCTTCGAATAGCTTATAACAGTTCCAGAATCATAGTATAGTCCAAATAATGAGCAATTTCTATTTCCACTAACCATCGAAACGAATGTTTTTCCTCTCGAATAATATCTGAACACAACATAAAACACGTCTGCAGACTTACAAGAAATGTGAATGACTCGAAAGTCGGAATAAAACTGATTACTCAATTCTCTCTTTATATACCCATCTGTGACGAACATTACTACTCATTTTGTGTTGACTTGGCCTATTCACGTGACCCGGCCACACCAATGGGAAGTTACTGAATTCTTCCAGAAACGTCGAAACCCCATCAGCCAACAAGAAAGTATGCCAATGGTGCCATTAAGTCTTATTATTGAAATTATTATTATTAATTGTAAACTCATACTTTAAAAAGAAAACTATGAAATAAAATTAATTTTATTTATTAAAGGTAAGTGAATCTAAGTTTTTAAAATTTATTTAAAAAATGCACATGTACAGAGTATGTGGGGTAGATACTCATTATTGTCGGCAACTAAGTATCTCTTCACCTTATACAAGCTGGAATGGTGGATATTTGTGAAATTCGGTCTGAGAAAATAACTTTCAAAGACAGAACGAGGCATTTGTTTACAACACATGAAGACATCTTTTTATGTGATATTGTGCCTTTAGGTCATTGATGCTATTTATTATGGGTCCATGCAGTTAATTTATTCGTTTATGATCGGATGATTATATGCGTATCATATATCTGCTTCTATGGCTTTCAGTAATTGTGAATGAAAACTATAGTACAGCCTACTCAGGTTGTCTGCTAAGTCATTTTAAACTGTCAGAGAATGAAATATGTCAAAAGAAATACAGGTAAAAGGGATATTTACCTGTCTGTTTACCTTGGATGCAAGAAAACAACAAAAAGATGTAAGTCTAACCTATACTGCATTCCCTTTCATTGTTCATTTTGGTTAAGACATTGATTGACAAAGTGCGGTAGTGTGCCATAAGTTGATATCCCATTTAAATGAACCATTTCACTTTATGCATTATTAAGTACTAATAATAATTCTTAACTGACACTCTAAACATTACACCGTAAATGTTCAAACATATTGTTTGAATTACCTTTCTACAACTGATCTTAACATTAGCAAATGTCCATATATTTTAGAATGTTTGGGATCAGAACTTCACATTCAGTACATCATATAGGATCTCATTGTACCTGTAGCTGGTCTGCTAGGCACATATCTGGCTGTACGCACTTAAAATATCCCCAAATGATATTTCCAAAATGAATTTGCTTATGTATGTTAGTGTATTTTAATTTAGTACTTTGACGGAGTGCAGTATTGTAGCATCAGATGATATCACATTCCAATGAATCTTTGAACTTAATAATTGCTAACCGACAGTTTTAAAAAATATTCTAGAAATGTTGACGCAGATCATTTGAATTAAGTTTGCACAGTTGATTTTAATAAGTACATTGGGGCATATTCCGTATTGCAAATGCCCATCCTTGTTTACAAGATTTGGGGATCAGAATTTCACATTTAGTTGCTGATATAGGATATATTGGTACCTATAGTCGATCTGTGGGGCACATAATTGGCTGTATCCATTTGAAATGTCCACAAATGTTATTTCCATTATAAACTGGATTACTTATGGCAATGTCATTTAATTAAATATATTTTTACCTATCGTCCTTGTATACTGTTATGTGCTAATTGTTGCACCAATGATCAAACCACATCATCCCTTATTGCCTGTAAATGGCTGAATATAATCTGATAAGCATACTTTTAGAAACCGCATATTTTTAGATGAATAGTCTCTTTAATACATGACCATTTCTTTAAATTTCTGAATGTCACCTTTTCAAGTTTAATGCTTTTCCTGTGCTTGTACCTTTTAATTTCATTTTGAAATCTCAATGTCTAGCACATTTTAACGTCTTCTACCTACATCGTACTGATCAACAAGATTAAGTAAAACATGCTATATATTTACAGGATTAACCTGGTATCTTGAACAAGATGGAAACGTGGGATTAGTTTGGAAGCTCTCCAGTAGTTAAGTGGTGATGCCAAGGTCTCATTAAGACATGTCCAACGTATCCCCCATAAGTTACCAGGATTAGTTCATACTACCACGCTGATTAATAGCACCTCAAAAACATAACTGAGATCTTCATGAGAGAGATCAGTAAGGTAGTACCTCCCTGGAGCTGTATTTTCCTAAAAATTGTATCGCCTTTTGTTGTTATTGATATTGAAATGCAATCCATTTTTGGTATAAAACATGGTACTAGTCTCATCAAATTGAGAACTTCAAGTGCGTATTATTTATACTAACAATTAGCTAAGTACCTGACACAAAAAGTGTGGAACATAGCACTTATCATTGTTTCTTTAGTGTATACATCTACATGCATTTGAACAGGCATATTGCAATTTGGTACAAAAATTGCGGAGCTATCTTACTTCATTACACCTGCTCAAAATCATTTAAGCTGTACAGAACTAAGCTACCACTTGTTTAAATACCATTCTTTGTTGTCTAAAATTTGTATGTTTGAATTTTACAATTTGTATAAAAAATTTATTCTGCAGTAAAATTTAGTTTTCTAAATTTAAATGGTTATTTAAAATTCTATTAAAATGTAATTTATCAATGTTTTTATTTTGCAAACACGTTTTCTGATAGAAATAATCTTGCATTTACAAATAAGTTTTTAATGCATTGAAAAATTCATCTAAATAAGGAAGATATAACAAATTTAGTTTGGTAGTCTCAAGAGCACTTTGCCCAAAACTTGCACCCAGTGCAACACCAGCGCTACACACTTTCTGACAGCTGTCGCATACCTTATTTGCTATTAAATAAAAATGCAAAGTTGAAATAGGTGTGGCATGCAAATATAAATTTGACTAAAATTGTGGCCATACATATTTTGGTCTGACAGGACTCTGGTCACAATTCTTACTTCTGGTTCAGTACCCACGAATGTAGTCCCAGTTTGTTTGGGGTATTTTTTAGAGCATTTCCCCCTCTCATTTTGGTGGTAATATAATAGTTATATTTATGCATTTTGGTATTGATTTAAAGGCAATTGTTTATTCTTTATAATATGCGCATTATTGTGTGGTTGCCTGAGAGTATTTCGACGACAGTGCACAGTTAGTAAACGGGGCATTGATGCTGATCCGGAGGTGAAATATGTGACCCAATGCACGGTGCATTGTTTACAGTCCAGCCTTTCAAAAGTTCCGGATAACCTATGACAATAACTTCACCGCGAGCACAGGGGCATGACATACTGTCACCTTAAGGGTCAACTGAAAATCAGGTTCTCAGTAGGTACAATACGTCATTTTTGGTAGACCAATGAAGGACTGCATTCTATTCAGTTCGTTACACTTGCATCTTAAGAGGTGCGATAATAGCCATGTCGAGAGCAGTAGCGTGGGAAAATGGTCTGGCATTTCTAAAAGGAATAGTCAGTCTTTCAGTAGGCGTACAAAGGTAAATGCTTGAGCAAAACATCGGTACCAAATTTATTACGCTAAGCGAAGTGTAGCTTGAAATACCAGAGTTGATTCTTAAATAGGTCGTATGAAAAGAGAGAGAAGTATCCTCTCTGGTATTATTAAATAGTACACGTATGACTGATAAGTAAATTGTAAGCAACGGTAGGAGCCCTGTGAGCGTCAGTTCATCTTTGAAAGTATTTAGATTAACACGTGATTTATTTGGATTTGGACACAGTTAGTACGAAGAAACAAATGTAGACAATATATATGAAAAATAATTGTGATCTAAGTCCATTTGAACCGGGATACCCGCAGAATACCAAATGATCTCAATCTCTGCTACGTTGTCCTCTTTTCTTGTCCTTCATTAGTACGTTAAAGCGTTAACTCAACGTCTTTTTACTATGGATCAGGTACATTTCCTTAGAGAGAAAAAAAGATGGAGAAAACAAAATTTATATAATGCTCTTATCCTTACGTCTATCAGTCACAAACAGTATACTGAATCATTCAGCCTGCTAGAAATCACCTTGTAACTTGTAAGTGTCTATTTATTTATTTATTTATTGTTGGGTGGTGGGGTGGGTGGGTGGTGGATAGTTTTTTTCAGTTGCTAGGAGTCAATTTGAGTACTAAAACACTCTCTCTATCTCTCTTTATATCTATCTTTGTATCTATCTATCTATCTATCTATCTATCTATATATATATATATATAGGTATATATATATATATATATATATATATATATATATATATATATGTATATATATATATATATATATATATAATGTCATCTTAATTAGTCAATCCCCCACTGTCACACTCGAAGATTAACTAAGGAAGAAAGAAAAGTCATCTTTAATCTACCATAAAAACACAATTCAGAAATTGACATTGATACATCTTTGTATTAATAAACAAAACTTAAGTTTTCTTATTAAATAGAAATGTCTGTTAAAGTACGAAGCTATGTATATTACAAATTAAGAACAAACAGATCATTTATTACAAGCTGGAAGCATGGGATAATAATGTACATGAGTAAAATAAAAAATAAAAATTAAAAAATTTGTCAAGGATTTAAGATTAAGGAAAATGCACATGTTAGAGAAAAGTTTTTATTTATTTATAGAGTTTTCGTTTAGTCTTAGGTAATATTTTTGCTGAATTTACCATTTAAAAGCATGTGCTCTTTTAATTTATTATAGTGTCTTTATACTTAATTTATAATTCATATGTGTCAGAGAGAGACAGACAGAGAGAAATTCATGTTATGGGGGATTCTGAAAATGGGAGCAAGGATTATTTTGTTCTTTATATCTTCATCGCTCTAATGTATCCTGTCTTATTCAACCGTGGTTATCAAGTTAGCGATAAATAATGAAGATAAATTGCTTATGTAATTTTTAAACACTGACTGTTGTAGACAGAAAAACGTAGGTGGAGTTAAATACTCAAGGTTGCAAAGGCCACTTAATAAAATCTGAAGTACTGTCCCTGAAAAAATTAAAGATAATGAGCACTAGGTATGGGTTCATCGTTACAACAGGCAGGCATCTTGAACGCTGCATCTTTCTAACTAACCAAATTCATATAAGCTCACTAGTTTGGAAATGTACAGGGTATTTGGAAAGTTACAAAGGGACACCTCTATAGTGCTAGGCAAGCTAAATATGCTGGGAAGGACTTATGGAGGTGTTCACAAATGACATTACTATTGAGACTGGTGAATTTACACATCCTAAAGCTCGGTTATGTGAGAGATTATCTAAACATTACCCTGCTGTACAATTGAGGATGATATTCATTTTATTGCTGGTTGTACAAGGGGACAGTCTCTTTGGTATTATATGTAGTATTTGTCCAAAGTTCAGACACCTTCATTCATGTCAGAATTATATCTGGATTGTGTATGCTGAAGATAATATATTACATGTATGGGCTTTTATCTACATGATACTCTTAACAAAAGAGGTACTGCATAAGTTTTACTTTCCTTGATTTAAATTCATTCAGAAGTTTTTTTGTATTTTTTTAGTAAGGAGATACTATGTCCCTTTGTATTGTCCCTTGTGGACACCGTCTATTAATAAAATATTCGTATTCATGGTATTGGCATTATTGATTTTGCATTTTCACTTCTCTACTGACCCTGGTGACGTCCGATTGTGTTTTTATTCCCCTGAAACAATGACACTTTGGATCACATCTTTATTGGTGCATTGAAGAGGTAAAGAAATTATACGGAGACTTTTTGACTTAAGAAAGTATCATAACATTTTTAAGATAAAAATATGTTATGCACAAAACTGTAACTGAACTAAACTCACCAGAACTTTATTTCCATCTTCAGTCCAACAATAGACATATGGTTATATGTTAAATACATATGTTAACAATGCGTGTTGGTGTTGCCATGAAATAGAGAGAAGAACAGAGATAGGGAGAAAATATTTACAAATGTTTCATGAAAAGATTGTCATAAGTAGCAGTACCAACTGACATGAGCATATATGAAATCAAAATGATTTATAAACAATATGCAGACCATGCCTACTGTCATGTTTGTATAGAGTAGAAATTAACAATACATTGACATTCAGAAATATTTATGTTCACCTATGCACACCAATAATTTGTTATGCATATAAAATGTATAACAGCCATATAACCAGAAGAAGAGACAGGATATCATTAATTTGGTATGCATATAAAATGTATAAGAGCCATTTAACATGAAGCAGAGGCAAGATACATATATGTACAACGAGTAGAGGATACATATATGTGTAAGTACAGGCATTATACTCATTATACTCATATGTATAATGAGTAGAGATAGGATACATATATGCATAATGGGTAGAGATAGGATACATATATGTATAATGAGTAGAGATAGGATACATATATGCATAATGGGTAGAGATAGGATACATATATGTATAATGAGTA